>PISX010009161.1:17432-77617 GCA_004024625.1 Mellivora capensis | reverse complement strand
AATTCTTTCAAAGAACCAGCTCCTAGTTTCGTTGATTTGTTCTATTGTTTTTTTGGTTTCTATTTCGTTGATTTCTGCTCTGATCTTTATGATTTATCTTCTCCTGCTGGGTTTAGGCTTTCTTTCTTGTTCTTTCTCCAGCTCCTTTAGGTGTAGGGTTAGGTTGTGTATTTGAGACCTTTCTTGTTTCTTGAGAAAGGCTTGTACCGCTATATATTTTCCTCTCAGGACTCCCTTTGCTGTGTCCCACAGATTTTGAACCATTGTGTTTTCATTATCATTTGTTTCCATGAATTTTTTCAATTCTTCTTTAATTTCCTGGTTGACCCATTCATTCTTTAGAAGGATGCTGTTTAGTCTCCATGTATTTGCGTTCTTTCCAAATTTCCTCTTGTGATTGAGTTCTAGCTTCAGAGCATTGTGGTCTGAAAATATGCAGGGAATGATCCCAATCTTTTGATACTGGTTGAGACCTGATTTATGACCCAGGATGTGATGTATTCTGGAGAATGTTCCATGTGCACTAGAGAAGAATGTGTATTCTGTTGCTTTGGGATGAAATGTTCTGAATATATCTGTGATGCCCATCTGGTCCAGTGTGTCATTTAAGGCCTTTATTTCCTTGTTGATCTTTTGCTTGGATGATCTGTCCATTTCAGTAAGGGGAGTGTTAAAGTCCCCTACTATTAATGTGTTATTGTTGATGTGTTTCTTTGATTTTGTTAGTAATTGGTTTATATAGTTGGCTGCTCCCCTGTTAGGGGGATAGATATTTAAAATTGTTAGATCTTCTTGTTGGACAGACCCTTTGAGTATGCTATAGTGTCCTTCCTCATCTCTTATTATAATCTTTGGCTTAAAATCTAATTGATCTGATATAAGGATTGCCACCCCAGCTTTCTTCTGATGTCCATTAGCATGGTAAATTGTTTTCCACCCCCTCACTTTAAATTTGGAGGTGTCTTCGGGTCTAAAATGAGTTTCTTGTAGGCAACATATTGATGGGTTTTGTTTTTTTATCCATTCTGATACCCTGTGTGTTTTGATTGGGGCATTTAGCCCATTAACATTCAGGGTAACTATTGAGAGATATGAATTTAGTGCCATTGTATTGCCTGTAAGGTGACTGTTACTGTATATTGTCTCTGTTCCTTTCTGATCTACTCCTTTTAGTCTCTCTCTTTGCTTAGAGGACCCCTTTCAATATTTCCTCTAGAGCTGGTTTGATGTTTGCAAATTCTTTCAGTTTTTGTTTGTCCTGGAAGCTTTTGATCTCTCCTTCTATTTTCAATGATAGCCTAGCTGGATATGGTATTCTTGGCTGCATGTTTTTCTCGTTCAGTGCTCTGAATATATCATGCCAATTCTTTCTGGCCTGCCAGGTCTCTGTGGATAAGTCTGCTGCCAATCTAATATTTTTACCATTGTATGTTACAGACTTCTTTTCCCAGCCTGCTTTCAGTATTTTCTCTTTGTCGCTAAGACTTGTAAATTTTACTATTAGGTGATGGGGTGTGGACCTATTCTTGTTGATTCTGAGTGGGGTTCTCTGCACCTCCTGGATTTTGATGCTTGTTCCCATTGCCATATTAGGGAAATTCTCTACAATAATTCTCTCCAATATACCTTCTGCTCCCCTCTCTCTTTCTTCTTCTTCTGGAATCCCAATTATTTTAATGTTGTTTCGTTTTATTGTGTCACTTATCTCTCGAATTCTCCCCTCTTGGTCCAGTAGCTGTTTGTCCCTCTTTTGCTCAGCTTCTTTATTCTCTGTCATTTGGTCTTCTATATCACTAATTCTTTCTTCCGCCTCATTTATCCTAGCATTAAGAGACTCCATTTTTTATTGCACCTTATTAATAGCTTTTTTAAATTTCAACTTGGTTAGATTTTAGTTCTTATATTTCTCCAGAAAGGGCTTTTATATCTCCAGAGAGTGTTTCTCTAATATCTTCCATGCCTTTTTAGAGCCCAGTTAGAACCTTGAGAATTGTCATTCTGAACTCTAGATCTGACATATTACCAATGTCTGTATTGATTAGGTCCCTAGCCTTCGGTACTGCCTCTTGTTCTTTTTCTTGTGGTGAGTTTTTCCGCCTTTCATTTTTTCCAGATAAGAGTATATGAAGGAGCAAATAAAATACTAAAAGGGTGGCAAACACCCCAGGAAAATGCCCTTTAACCAAATCAGAAGAGACCCCAAATTGTGTGGGGTGGGGGGAGAAAGGGGATAAAAAGAAGTTCAGAAAAAAAAATAAAAAAAGAAAACAATTAAAGAAAAAATATATATATATTAGACTGGTGACTAGAACAGGGTCACCCACTTAATTGTGGGATATTTTGGTCTCTTAGAAGAAAGTACCTCCCAAAATTTTAAAGAATGAAAAACGTATATAAGGGTAAACACAATGAAGGGATGGAATATGCCTATAAAGATGAAAAACAAAAAATAATTTTTTTTTTTAATTTCTAAAAAAAGGAGTTGATAAAGTAAGTTGGTTGGGAGAATAAAGAAAAAGAACGTGGAGAGAATTTGCTCAGGCTGGAGACTAGAACAAGCCCGGAGCTAGATTTAGGGTATATTTTGAGCCACTAGAGGAAGTTGTTCCCCAAATTTTTTGGAAGAAAAAACCCTTATGTGAATACAAAAAATAAAGTTAAATACTATGAATGATAAAATATGACTATAATAATGAAGGTTCAAAAAAATAATTATTTTTTGAAAGGTATTGTTAAGATAAACTAATTAAAAATGTTAAAAAAGAAAAGGGTAAAAGTTAAAAAAATTTAGCAGAAAAAGAAAAAAGAAAAGAAAAAAAATTAAAGAAAAAATTAAATTAACTGCAAGACTAAAGAATCATGGGGAGAAAGCCATGAATTCCGCGCTTTGCTTTCTCCTCCTCTGGAATTCCGTGGCTGGATTTCTTGTTGATCTTCTGGGGGAGGGGCCTGTTGTAATGATTCTCAAGTGTCTTTGCCCGAGGCAGAGCTGCACCGCCCTTGCCAGGGGCCGGGCTAAGTAATCCGCTTGGTTTCGCTTTCAGGAGCTTTTGTTCCCTGAACGCTTTCCGTAGAGTTCGGAGGACGGGAATGAAAATGGCAACCTCCCAATCTCTGGCCCGGAGGAGCCAAGAGCCTGGGGCCCCACTCCTCAGTGCGACCTCAGAGAAAAGCCCCAATCGCTCCCGTCTCCCGGCCTCTGGCTGAGCTCTGAACTCACCCAGCCTGCGACCGGTTCAAGGTAACCCCGAGCTGAGAGCTCACTCCTCGGCTCCGTCTCTGTATCCGGCTTCCCTGCTCTAATACCTGTGAGCTCTGTGACACTCAGACACCCCTGATCCTTCTGTGACCCTGCGGGACCTGGGGCCATGCTGACCCCGTGTGGTCTTCACCCCGGTTTAGCCTCTGGAGCGATGTCCCTCAGTGGAGCAGACTTTTAAAAATCCCGATTTAGTGCTCCGTTGCTCCTCCGCTTGCCGGGAGCCGGCCCCTCCCCCGCGGTCTATCCTCCCGTCGCTTTCGATTCACTTCTCCGCCATCCTACCTTTCAGAAAGTGGCCGATTTTCTGTTTCCGGAATTGCTATTCTTCCTCTCTTCGATCTCCTGTTGGATTTGTAGGTGTTTGCCTTGGTTTGATAAGCTATCTAGCTGATCTCCTGCTACCTGATGTCGTCTCAGCTGCTACTTCTCTGCCATCTTGACTTCTCCCATTTATCCATTTATTTAACACATGTTTCTTGAGCACTAACCATATGCTATAAGTTGTGGTAGCATCTGAGAAGCCAGCAGGGAAGGAAACAAACAAAAAAACCCTATGCCCCCATGCAATTAATGCATATTCAATATTATTATTTGTTCTCAAATAGATATAGCCTCCTTATACCTCTGCTAAGTTTCCCAATTTTTGCAAAACACATCTTAGTTATTATTCCAACATTATTAAAGAAGTTAGTCTTGCACTTTATATTTCATAGCCTCTTTTTCTTGCATATAAAATTTTCAAATTCTACAGTTTCATTTCCTTTTTTTTAATGCAAAGTAGTATCTCTTCTGTATCCTAATTTTGTTTCTTAAAAACCTCTTTGTAGAGAGTTCATTGTTAAGGAGCTTAAGACTTTGTGAGGAAAACCAGTTTAGGGAAATCAGGTCATAATTAAACTAGAAAAAAATACGTATTTTCCTTAAACGTATATTAAAATAAAATAATACATCTAGCATGTATTATGCATCTGAAGTTAGTAATTAATTTTCCTTAACCATTTTTTGCTTTGGGGGAACTTTACAGAACTTCTCTTTTATGAAATTTCAACAAGAAAGTATGACTATTTTATTTTATAGCTCATGACATTCACGATGAGTATTCTCCCTATTAGTTTTGATCCCTACATTTTCAATTTTATCACTTGGATTAGTTGACTCCCACTCTGTAGTTACAAAATGATACTAAAGAAAGCCACTAACAATAGTTAAATATAGTTATATATTTGGGTCCTGAAGTTGTAGAGATCTGGATTCAGAATCAGCTTTGCCTCAGAATCACTGTGTGACCTTGGGCAAGTGAGGTAGGCTCTCTAAGTTAGATTTCTCCATCTATAAATTGGTGAAAATAATAATAGTGCTCCATAGTTTGTTGAGAAAATTAAATAAGCTGAATATATAAAGCTTAACAACCAGTGCTTTCACATGACATGTGTTAAATAAATGTTAGCCAATATTTTTATTGAGATCATTGTCAATATCCTTAACTACAAAAAACAGTGGTTCATTTGGGTGATAGAAGCAGGGGTATCTTGAGGATATTCATGGAATGAAGGGCTCTAAGAACCTCCTGGGGACTCAGGGGAGGTTAGGCCTTATGGATTTTGACAGTCATCCAGGCCACTAGAGGCATCCCTGGAAGAGTCACTGACCTGAGTCATCTTGGGGAGCTCAGGGATCCCATAACCACTGTGACTCAGCTGCCCTCCATCTGCACCGCTCCATTTCTATTCCTACTCATCAGTTTCTCAACTCCCCTGTGAATACCTTTTGATTTCAGCTTACCAGAGGTTCTGCTTGTTCATAAGGGCTTACTCACCTTCTCTAATAATGCAAAGCTTCAACTTATTCACAATTTGTCAGTTCCATGTCACATTTCTGGGAGATAGAGTCTGCTTGACCCGATGATATCCCTCTTGCACAGATTTTTTTTTTAAGATTTTATTTTTTTATTAGAGAGAGAGAGTATGAGAGTGGAGAAGGTCAGAGGGAGAAGCAGACTCCCCCATGGAGCTGGGACCCCAATGCGGGATTAGATTGCAGGACTCCAGGATCATGTCCTGAGACGAAGGCAGTTGTTTAACCAACTAAGCCACTCAGGTGCCCTGCACAGATATTCTATGCCAAACCATCTCATAGCCCTTAAACGCATTTAAAAATTGTTTGGGGGCTAACACTGAGGTGGGAGAACAGGGGCTTGAGAGATTAGGCAGGGGTTAGATTGGTCATGTGGTATGGAACATGCCTACCCTTTTAGTAGGAGTCACAGGCTTTGTGGTTCCCCCAAGAGGCTGGGTGGTGACTCGTTGGCCCATAGCTATACTTTGAGTACATTATATCTAATCTTTTCAACATAGCCAAAAAGGAATCTATCAGTCTTCTTCCTTCCATCTGAAGGAAGTCGGTAATTTCCCTTCACCATTAGTTATTTTATTATTTAGGCTGGTTTCCAACTTGGTGTAAAATGGGGAAGTTTTTGGCTCAGAGGATCCAGGCAAGGATTAAAAAGTACATGCACAAACCCTGTTTTTCTTCCTATATTATTTTGTTTCCTATTTTAAAATTATTCCCTGTGTACACCTGGGTGGCTCAGTCAGTTAAATGGCTGCCTCTTGATTTCAGCTCAGGTCATGATCTCAGGGTCCAGGGATCAAACCCAACACTGGGCTCTGTGCTCAGCATGGAGTCTGCTTGGGATTCTCTGCCTCTGCCCTCCATGTGCTCACATTCTCTCTGTCTCTCTCTCACACACATTCTCTCTAAAATAAACAAATATATCTTTAAAAAAATAAAATTATTCTCTGCTTCTTTCCTCTCTGACCTCCATAGACAGTAACTCTAAATTTGAGGGATCTAATGCTATCTCAATGACCTGTTTCTGGTTTATATAATGCTTGGCCCATATGTGTATGGTTTATTTTTAGCTCCTCTAGGCTTACTTTGAACTCCTTTTACTTCCTTAGATTCTTAATTTTTTACTTCCTTTAGTTTCAGGATTCATGTTACCACTTCTCCTTCTTCTGTCCTTCTGTCTTCAATAGCTCAGGCTCCCTCTCATCTCCTTTGGGCCTCACCTCTATGGATTTCCCTGGAACCCCTTTCCTCCCACTTCTTCCTGCCTCTGTCATTGAGTTCATGAAGTTTTCTCTTCCATTGACTCAAAACAAAGATATCTATGCTTATCTCTGTACATAATCTTGCTATTATTTCCTCAACAAGATTCATGTTGGCAATCACTGTCCACTTTTGTTTATTCATTTAATTTTATCTCCACCATTTCCTGAAATTCATCTTGTTTTTATCCAGGCGCTTCTATTGCCCCTTTATCTCCTATTTCTCTAATGGAATCAGTTAATTCCCTGCCATTCAAAGGGCAAGTGATACCAGACATTGCCTGCATTAATTTTCTAGGGCTTCTGTAATGAAGTACCATGACTGGGTGAGTTGAACAACAGAAATTTATTTTCTCATATTTCTGGAGGTTGGAAGTCCACTAATAAGATTGGTTTCTTCTAAAACCTCTCCTTGTCTTGCAGATGACCTCTTTCTCCCCGTGTCCTTACATGGGCTTCCCTCTATGTCTGTCTTAATTTCCTTTTTTATTTTCTAATAGGACAACAGTTATATTGGATTATGGCCCATCCTAACGACCTCATTTGAAAATTACTTTTTTAAAAGATTTTATTTATTTATTTGATAGACAGAGATCACAAGTAGGAAGAGAGGCAGGCAGAGAGAGAGAGGGAAGCAGGCTCCCTGCTGAGCAGAGAGCCTGATGCAGGGCTTGATCCCAGGACCCTGAGATCATGACCGGAGCCGAAGGTAGAGGCTTAACCCATTGAGTCACCCACGTACCTCTGAAAATTATCCTTTTAAAGACCCTATCTTCAAATACTATGATATTCTGAGGTACTGGAGGGTTAGCACTTCAACATATGCATTTGAGGGAGAGAGGCCATAAATCAGCCCTTAATACTGATTATTCTTTAAAATACAGACTGACATTTTTCTCCTCCTCCATGATGTCTTCTGATCCCAAAAGCCCACAGTGACACGGTCCTTCTAGAATGTGTGGGGGGGTTATTATCCCTACCATATATCTGGTAATCAGTAATGAGGTCTATTGTAACATCTCTTGTTTTGCCATATTAAGTTATTATGTATGATTTGTGTTGATAATTTCTTCTGTTTAATTTCCCAAATAGGGTAAATGATACCTCTCACTCTCTGAATCACCATGATACCAGGGCCAGTACTTTGCATGTCTTTTGTTCTCAGTAAGTTTGACAATTTTAGTCAATGTTCTCCTATTTTAGATTCTTCTAAATTCAAACCACCTTAACATTTGTCATTAATTACTTGTTTTCAGTCAACTAAAAATATGTTTTCCTTGAAAAAGGGCCCTGTTTGCCCAAGTTAGTCAGAACCCCATCAGGTATGAACAAGGTAGATAAGGAACATGGTTGAGGCTGATTCTATAGGGGTCAAAAACAACTGAGATTACTGGTAAGGTTCGGATGGGGTCAGTTCAGGGCAAGGTTCTTGATAAGATCTAATAAGACTGTGGTCATAGGGTGGGTGATGGGGGTCTGTTTGATGGGCAAGGTGAGTATGGAACAAAAGACATGCCCAAGTTGCAAGTCAGGCTTTTGTTGGTAAAGTAGGGAGAAAGCATTGCTAAGGGAACAGCACCCAGTGTGGGTTTGAGAAAGAAACACTGTCTCAATGCTCAGGTGGTCAAGAATCCCTTCACTGACAAGGTGCACAGTTGGAACAATGACCCATTATAAGATTTCATTTTTCTAGAGGGCCCAATGAGTGTGGCCTTGCAGAGACCCTCAGTTTCTATCTCATGGAATCTTGTTCTACTGGTGCCTCACTTTCCCTCCCACCAGGCCTTGATACATCTCTCCAATTTTTCCAAATGGCTCCCAAAGACCAGAGGATTTGAGGTCTTCTCCCATCAGGCCACATATGCATCACTAACCATGCCCCCCTGCCCCAAGCAACATGTAGCTTCTTTCCCTACAGAACCCTTGTCCCTTGTGTCCTTTCTTTCTTAAATCTGGTCATTCAAAATCATTTGTAATGTTTTTAAGTTTGTTAAGCATTTACTACATGTTAAGCACTATGGTAAATATTTTAGAAGCATCTTTTCATTACAGTCCTCTGAGATAGTATATTAGTTTTCTATTGCTGATATTTTTTAACAAATCATCCCAAATTTAATGGCTTAAAATGACTATAATTTATTCTCTCACAGTGTCTATGGGTCAGGAGTCCAGGTACAAGTTAGCTGGGTCCTCTGTTGAGGGTCTCACAGGCTAAAACAAGGTGGCCGCTGAGGCTGTGATCTCATCTGGGGCTCTGGTCCTTTTCCAAGTTCACTGGGTTTTAGCAAAGTTCACTCCTTGCAGGAAGATGACAAGGGTCCTGGTTTTCTTGCTAGCTCCAAGCAGGGGGCCGCTTTCAGCTCCAAGTGGTCACCTTCAGATTCTTACCTTGTGGCTTCTCTTCCCATGGGTTGTTTGATTTCTTCCATGACAGTGGGAGAGTCTTTCTGAGGCTTTACCTTCTTCTAAAAAGCTTATCTGATTAGGTCAGGCTCACCTAGGATTATCTCTCTTTGATTTTGACTCTAAATATCTCTCTGATATTTGACTCTCTTTGACTCTAAGACAACTGATTAATAACCTACTCTCAGAAGTGATATTTCATCTGCTACCCAGTACTTGTGGGCGAGGGGCATGCACAGCATGGGGCAGAAATCTTGAGGCTGTCTTAGAGTGCTGCCCACCACGTGGAGGTACCACTGTGACACCCCAGATGACAGGTGCAAAGCATAATCACATAGCTTGTGGGTGGCAGAACTGTAGTAAAATTCCAGGCATTTAGATTTCCAAGCCACTGTTCTAAACCCACATATGAGACCACTTTTATTAGTTCGACTTCTGCCTGTAACATTGTCCTTACCCCTACTTCTGCCTGTAAAATGGCCTTTGTTCTGTCCACAGCCAACATCATTCACATGTCCCTCATAAAGTCTTTTTGATTAACCAAGCTTGATGTTGGCCAAAACTTACCATCACGTCTCTCATTTTTTTCAAAACCATCTGTCAGTTAAATATTGACAGGACACACCAAGTATCAAGAACTTATGTTCTGTGTTTATGTTAGCAACATATTATTGTTTTCTATAACTGATCAGTGGTTATCAAACTCAGCCTAAAGAACGCTTTATCCCTAGGCATAGTTAAAAAAATTTAAAAAGTAAAAGATTTGTTTCCACCCCCTCAAAAAAAGATACAACAAATGACATGCCCTTTACCTAAGAGATAACCTATATTAGAGAAAGTCAAGTGTCCTTTGGGACTTGGACCAATACGTTGTAGTATCAACACAACTAAAAACTTTAATTCAGGCTAAATGTGTCCAGGAATGTGGGTCCAAGAGTCTTCCTTTCTAATGCAGTGGTTCTCAAATTTGAGTACATCAGAATTACCTGAAGGGTTATTAAAACACAAATTGCTGGGCCCCCTCCACAGAGTTTCTGTTTAGCAGGTCAGTAGAAGGGCCTGAGGATTTGAGTTCCTAACAAGTTACCAGTTGGGTCTGGGACTACACTGAGAAAAATTATTCTGGAGGGGAGAACAAATAGGCAGAAACTATAGAATAGCTAGTTTTAGCTGAAGATTTAGAGGAATCTTTTTTTTAAGTCATTGTTACGGGGCGCTTGGGTGGCTCAGCAGTTTAAGCCTCTGCCTTTGGATCGGTTCATGATCTCAGGGTCCTAGGATGGAGCCCTGCTTCGGGCTCTCTGCTCAGCAGGGAGCCTGCTTCCCCTCTCTGCCTCTCTCTGCCTATATTTCTGCCTACTTGTGATCTCTCTCTGTCAAATAAATAAATAAAATCTTTAAAAAAGAAGTCATTTTAAAAAAAGCCATTGTTACTCTCTAACAAAAGGCAGGCTCTTTCCTGAAGAAGGGAACTTTCCATGAGTAGAAATAAGCAGACTGGGTACCGGGGTGGCTCAGTCGGTTAAGCCTCTGTCTTCGGCTCAGGTCATGATCCCAGGGTCCTGGGATTGAGTCCTGCATCGGGCTCCCTGCTTGGCAGGAAGCCTGCTTCTCCCTCTCTTCCCCACTTGTGCTCTCTCTCACTAACTCTCTCTCTCAAATAAATAAATAAAATCTTAAAGAAAAAAAAAGAAATAAGCAGACATTGGATGATTGCTCAGAGGGGAAATGGTAAAACTGATCACTGCAATAAGGAATGGTGTTCTGGGTCCAATCCATGAAGCTAGGACTGACCTGGGGCATTGCTAGGGCAGAGGGAGGGGATATGGGATATGGGATTTTGCTAGGACACAGCATCAGAAAGAAAAGCCTAGGTACTGTATCAAATGGGCTTGGTACTAACTGGAAGAACATTTTAACTCACCAACAAGAATTAGAAATTAGGGGCACCTGGGTGGCTCAGTGGGTTGAAGCCTCTGCCTTCGGCTCAGGTCATGATCCCAGGGTCCTGGGATCGAGCCCCACATCAGGCTCTCTGCTAGGCAGGGAGCCTGCTTCCCTTCCTCTCTCTCTGCCTACTTGGGATCTTTCTCTCTCTGTCAAATAAATAAATAAAATCTTAAAAAAAAAAGAATTAGAAATTAGAGCAGTCACTAGGGAGCAAATATTAGACCAAGCAAGGACTACCAGACCTACAGCATTGTAGAAAGGCTTATGCAGCTCATAATGAAGGGTAGGTAGCAATGAAAAATCAAAGCAGAAGGAGGGAAACAAGGCATTTCAGAATGAAAATCCACAAATGCTGGGCATCCCACCCAGTGGCTCTATTGCATAGGCCTAGTCAAATATTTCCAGATCGGGACCACAGGTGGAAGATTGGGTGGTACAGAGCAATCACTGCACAGAGCAGAGTTGTGCCAGAATTGTGCCTCAAATCCAGCTGATCATCAGTCACCAAGGAGAACTTTTAACAATGCCAGATCTCAGAGTTCCTTTGAGTTTAGGATCAGCAAAGGAGGGTGCCATGCGGTAGGCGAGAGACAGAAAGCCGCCGCCATTCTCAACCATCTTCAGGTTTGTAATTCGCTAGCCCTGATGATCGCCATCAACATTAATGTTTGCTAGTTGTCCCTGAAGCTCTTTCACAGCAGGAGGCTTGGCCCTGTGAGTTATTAGTCCTTAAATAACTCCATCAGGTCCTCTTGCTGAGAACACATTTATTTTTACAAGCGGGCCACTGAATGAAAGGAAACCAAAGTGCTTCTACTTTAACTTTTTTTCTTCTGCATTGAGCTGTGAGGTGATAATTTTATTTGCATAGAAAAAGACTTCTGGGGGCGCCTGGGTGGCTCAGTGGGTTAAGCCACTGCCTTCAGCTCAGGTCATGATCTCAGGATTCTGGGATCAAGCCCCACATCGGGCTCTCTGCTCGGCAGGGAGCCTGTTTCCTCCTCTCTCTCTGCCTGCCTCTCTGCCTGCCTCTCTGCCTACTTGTGATCTCTGTCAAATAAATAATAAAATCTTAAAAAAAAAAAAAAGAAAAAAGAAAAAGACTTCTGCTTTTAAAAGGAATGGTTTGAAAACAACTGCGGCATAGAGGAGGGAGGAATGCCAGTCTTTGAAGACACACAGACCAGGTTTGAATCCCAGCACTGCCACTTCTCTCCAGGTAACCTTGGGGGAGTTGCTGCATCTCTCTGAGTCTTTTCTTATCAGTACGTGGAGAAAAATAGGCCAAGCTTGGTGGTGATTCTGAACTCTTTGAGGTCAGCTCTTGGCACACACACAAAAAATTTGCTGAACGAGGTAATTATTTATATGTGGACAGTAGCACAGCCCCTGCCTACTAAAGGGGAGTTAGTGTTATTACGGCAAGCAACCCCAACCCCCTCTTTTTTTTGGACTCGTGCTCAAATACGACATGTGCCTCACTTCACATTTCAGAAAAAAATCATTTGAGGAGATGTGGAGATTTGGATGTGGTACAGTTGAGACGTGGCCAGAGGGGAATTTATTTTGACCTATAACTTTTGTAATTTTGGAAAGGAAGACAAATTTATGTATTATTTGTTCAAATAAGGAAAGAAATAGAAAGATTGTAAAAGTAAACTAAAAGTCTCCCTCACATCACCCCATAAATGGTCTGTCAGTCAGCTTAGGGGTTCTTCTTGGATCTTTTACTCACAGTCCTGCATGTATGCACAAACACACAGACACACACACACACCAGACCCTCAGCTTTCCATCTAATTAATGTATTTTCCTTTTCATTAAACAAATTGCCTTAAACTCTTCTACTGGAGAAATATGTATATTTCTTCTTATTCAACAGTTGCCTCACCCTCTGCCATCTGAGCCCCTTATCTTATCATGTTCAGAACAATTCTGATTAACTTATTTAAGTCTTTTATCTCGAGAAGTACTCCAGTTACAGCATCTCTCTCTCAGTGGTGTGTGCTGTTGTATGCAGCCCGGGCTGAAAGTGTTCTCTCTCTCTCTCTCTCTCTCTTTTTTTAAAGATTTTATTTATTTATTTGAGAGAGAGAGAGAGAGAGAGAGAGAGAGACTGCAAGCAGGGAGAGTGACAGGCAGAGGGAGAGGGAGAAGCAGACTCCCCAGGGAGTAGGTAGCCTGATGTGGGCATCAATCCCAGGACCCTAAGATCATGACCTGAACGGAAGGCAGAGCTTAACCTTTGAACGAACTTCTCTTAACCCCTTGCTGCCCCCCAAAGTTCTCCATTTGACAGCTATTAGTCCAAAATTCTTTGCTTGCCTGGCAGGACCATCCAGGTTTGGTCTCACTTCACTTAGTGGTCTCTTTCTCTAGTGTAAACCTCTCAACTCTTCTAGGGGATGATGAATTCCTTGGGAGTGGAGCCTAAGCCATCAACCTGTTTATCTCTTTTGCCCAGCAGTCTCTTAGTCATGGAGGAAGTGCTCCTGTTGGATGAATGAAACTGGAGTTTTAATCTTGTAATTTTTTTTTTATTTGTCTGGTCACTACTTTTTATCTACAATAAATAGAAGTTGTGCCCAAGGGGCAACTTCCCCTTTTTATAATGGGTAATTTCCAACTGTCTATTATTTTCAAGGTCATCTCTAACTTCCAGTCAAGTTTTTAAAATGTGGATGTTGTAACTTCTATTGGTCATATACTTAAATTCATCCTGGGTTTTATTCTGAATGCCCTCATTTTTCCACCCTATTAATTTGGCTAACAGTCTTAACTTCTGTTCTGTTCTTGCAGAATATGCTGATTTTATAGCTTATTTTTTTGTGACAACTATGTCACTGGATATGAATATTGGAGAAATTTCAACATCTTCTCATCCAGAGGGTTTTTTTTGTTTGTTTGTTTGGTTGGTTGGTTGGTTTTGTTTGGTTGGTTGGTTGTTTTGGTTTTTCTTAGTAAGGACTGCTAGCTTTGGGAAGTCCTGGGTTTGAATCCTGGGTCTGCCATTTAGTAGTTGTGTGGCTATGGACTACTTATTTAACTTTTCTAAGTCTTATTTCCTTGTTTGTAATAAATAAAAGAAAAAAAAACCACTGCCCATATATAATTATTCAGAGCATTAAATGAGAAAATGACATTATGGACTTAGGTCAGTGTCCAGTCCACAGATAATGCTTCATAAATTGTACTTATGATTATTATCTAGGTGGGCATCGTGGACTTTATTCACTCATGTATTCATCCACTCATCCAGTTATTAGAGTGCACCTGTTTTATAGTGAAGCTGCTTCCCTAGGCAGACAGGGAAAGAAAAATGACCAAGATACTCTTCTTGCTTTTACTAAATGAATATACGTGTGTGTGTGAGTCTATGCATGTCTTTTACTATCTCCTTATATTTATGCAAACAATGGTGACATAAGTTATAAGTGCTGGCAGTAAGCATGCTTTTTTTAAAAAAATTGAGATATAATTAACATACAATAGGATATTAGTTTCAGGTGTATCCATGCTTTTTTATGTTACTTATGTTAACCAAGTCTCTATTAAATGTTCTCAATACTCAATATTCCAAGGAGCTCAGAAATGCTATACATGAAGCTCTCCTTACAAGAAGTTTCTATGAGGCTGTAGATACAGATATAACAAAGAAGGACTGCATATAATTAGGATATCAAGGCACAGCATTGCAGACCAGTGGTTCTCAGCCTGCTCTCAGCCAGGCCACAACTGAGGGACTATGATTCACACTCTCCAGTTAATCATGGTTGTCTCAACATCTGCTCTGTCCCCTATTACTCTTGCTCAACAGGACTGAATGAGTAAATGCAGTGCAGAGATAGGGATAGTTCTGAACTCAATCCTATGAGCTATGAGGTACAAATTATTTGGCTAAGGTTGAGAAACAGTCAGAAAAGGGTAATAAACTGAAATGCCTGCAGGAAGTGAGGTGAGCTGAACAGGAAGACCCACAGAAAGCCATTGGGGAAAACCATGGTGCACAGAATTACATACCTTCTAAATAGGGCTGTGCTCACATGGCTCTAGGAATCACAGGACTGGTATCGACAGCAACCCTGGTGTCTCAAAAAACCCCAGATATCTGGAATTTTAGGTGAAATTTTTGGACTTAAATGTTGATTCAAACAATTTTAAAACAGTGTGAGACAAATGAAACATGCCAGTTTGTGACCGCATTTACAGACCAAAACTCTATTGATTTTATATCCTTGTCAGTTTAAAAAAAAATTGAACATGCAATTCAGAATGTAATTTATAAATTATTTACATGTACTCAAAAATCTATGAATTCAATGTGAATAACATCTTTTTTCTTTTAGGAAAAAAGTAAATCTAAATAAATGTTTTCACCTTTCCCGGTTTTACCCTAGTGTGCTGTGGCATGTGGTAATGTGGAGACCACTGCCAGGACTCTGGCTGCTGGAGGAGTTTGAAGGTCATGGGACATAGAGAAGTGAAAAGTAAGTTTCTCTTGCTTTCTCATGCCTGGCACCCAAGTTCCCAATTTCCTTCCCCCAAGCAACCACTATAAATAGTTGGAGGGTTTTTTTTTGTGTGTGTGTATGTGTGTTTGTGTTTGTACGTGTGTATTTTTGTTTATTAATTTATTCAAAAGAAATGTATTAATAGCTCCTATGCACTAGACCCTGTTTTAGGTGCTTGGGGATAAATGCAATAAACAAAACAGACAAATAGGGCTTCCATCATGGGACTTTAGATTGTAGTGTTCCTCATGGGACACTAATTACGTTCTGTTGGGGGAGACAGCTAATAAACAACTAAATATTAAATATATAATTAAATGTCAAGTGGTACTAAGTGCTATGAAGAAAAATAAATGAGGGTGGGGTGATAGACAATGATAGGTAGGTGGTATGTAAGGAGGGAGGGTGCAGAGAGAGGAACTAGAAAAGGTCTCTCTGGGGAGATGACATTTGAGCACAGATCTGATTGAGAGGCCAGCCTTACTGTGTCTGAGAAAAGCACTCTGGGGAAGAGGAGCTATGAGTTACAAAGACCCTGGTGTAAGAATGAAGTAGAACAAGAAAATCATGAGGTCAGAACCAGATCATGTCAGGCTGTGGCGCTCTGGTGAGGAGTCTGGTTTTATTTGGTTGATTGAAAAAATAAAGGTTTTGAACAGGGGGATTATGTGATTTAATTTATCTTTTAACTGGATTCCTTGGGCTGCTCTATGGAGACAAGACTTAAGGAAGGAGGCAGGGAGGCCAGTCAAGCAATGAGAAGCTGCTAACCTAGCAGAGGCATGAGATGATGGCTTTCTGAAGGATGAGAGTGATGCAGGAAGAGATATGACTGGAATTGGGATTTATTTTAAAGGTAGACTCAACAGAGTTTGCTGATGAATTATTCTAGGCACACAAAAATATATATTTGTATCTGCCACTCCATTTTTGAAAAGATTTTTATTTATTTATTTGAGAGAGAGAGAAAAAATGAGAGAGAGAGAGCACGAGAAGGGGGAGGGTCAGAGGGAGAAGCAGACTCCCTGCTGAGCAGGGAGACCATTGGGGGATTCAATCCCAGGACACCAGGATCATGACCTGAGCTGAAGGCAGTCGCTTAACCAACTGAGCCACCCAGGTGCCCTGCCACTCCATTTTTAAAACACAAGTAATTGTTTGGTATACATGCTATTCTGCATCTTGCCTTTTGTCGCTTGATATGAGAGACTATTACATATCAGTCCGTATTAGAGACATTAATCACTTTATTTTCTGTCTCTTTTTTATTTGTATTTAAGTTAACATGCACATAATGTTGAATACAAATATTTCTGTATGGCTGATTGTGAAACACAGCAGCTTCTCATCATTTACCTAATTGTTTTAGTATTAGTACCTACTTCTCTAGGTAGCATTCTTGCATTGTTATTTCTGGACTTTCTAGTTTTAAATATAATGTCTTGATTTTTCCTTCAGGAAGAGGACCAGAGAGTAGAGTTCCACTCTTATCTTTCCTGCCCCACTATATGTATCCACTTTTTGTACCCCATTTTTTTCTCCTAATATGGTCAAACTATAATTTTGGTTAGTTCAATATTCAGTGTTGACTGTCATATGACTAAGTAAACACTAATTACCAGTAAGTTTGTTACAAACTATGGTTATTTTTATTTGCTGAACAACATTCTGTTATTCTCAGAGTTATTAATTACCTATTTTCCCCCTTTTGCTTAGTTTTCTTTCTCATAAGTTGAACATCAAACTCTTTAACAATTGTCTTAATCTTCCTCAACATGTTCAGACACATTGAGAATATTTTGCCGATTTTGTCTTCTTAAAGAATTTTCTCCTGGAATCTTTTGATAAGCTCAGTGGTAGATTGCTAAAAAAATTGGCCAACAAAGATTCCCTTTCTTATATATCCCTGTTCCCTTGCTGTATAACTTTGAGTACAATTTCCACTTTGAGATTTGTTTGGGCCAATGAGATTTGTTTGGGCCAATGAAATGTTAGCAAATGTGACATAGTAGAGGTTTGAAAAGTCCTTGTGCTTTGGGCTTTTAGAACCCTACTGCCATGTGAAGAGCAAGACTCACCTGCTGGATAAGGAAAGAAACATAGCCCCTCCACCCTCATGGCCCTAGCCACTACCCAGTCAGCTGTCAGAAATGTGAGTGCAGCCATCTGGAACCAATCAATTCTAGCTGAACTGCCAACTCACCACAAATGCATAAGTCAGCCTAGCTAAGATCAGTAAGATGAACTTTCCAGTAAAATGTGAGCTAAAGATGTTTGTTTTAAGCCACTGCATGTTGGGTTAATTGGTTATGAAATACTAGATAACTGGTACGATCTGCAGTGTGGACTGGTTTGTTTGGGGGTATAACTAACATCCTGGACTCTTCTCCATCTTCATCATTGTCTTTTGCTTTCCTCCCTCTAAACTGGATTTCCTATTTCCAGTAACCCATATCTTCCTCTTAGTTGTTTTTTTCCAATGACTTCCACAGAATGGGTACATGAAAAGTAAACTGTTTAAGATCTTGCATGCCCTTCAAGTTAGTGTTTGAGCCAGCACAGCAGGCCTCTCCCTCAAAGACCAACACAAACCCCCAGCATATACTAAGTCTACTGATTAAAGAAAGCTCCAAAACATCAGCTTCTGGCTTAACTTCACAAATAAATAAAAGCATTCCTACTTAAAGGAACAAACACTTCCCACTACAAGCAAGGAGGAACTCTGTAGAAGAAACAGTGGGAAAGAGCAGCCAAAACACAACAACAAAATATACACAGTATATACCAGAAACACTTACTGAAGTTTTTATTGTTGTTGATATTATTATTGCTGTTTTTGCTGCCTTTTTTCCTTTTTTTTTCTTTCTCTTTTTTCCTCCTTTCTTTTCTGCACAAAATGACTAGAAGGAGAAATTCATAACAAAAGAAAGAACCAGAGGAAATACACTCTGCCATAGATATAATCAATATAGATATAAGTAAAATGTTGGAACTGGAATTCAAAACAACAACTATAAAGATAGTAGCTGGGATTGAAAAAAACACAAGACACTAGAGAATCAATTAGTGTAGAAATAAAAATTATTAAAATCTAATCAGGCTGAAAATAAAAATGTTATTACTGAGATGCAGTAAAAAATGGAGGCTCTAACTGCTAGGGCAAATGAGGAAGAAGAGAGAGTGATATAGAAGACAAAATGATGGAAAGTAAGGAAGATGAGAAAGAGAGAAAAACAACTACTGGATCATGAGGGGAGGCCTTAAGAAATCAGTGATACCATTACAGGGTAATAATACTAAAGTAATAGGGGTCCTGGAAGATGGGGAAAGAGAGAGAGAAAGAGAGAAACAGAAGGTGTATTTGAACAAATTATAGCTGAGAACTTCCCTAATCTGGAAAAGGAAACGAGCATTCAAGCCCAGGAGACACAGAGAACCCCCCTCAAAATCAATAAAAATAGATCAACATCCTGATACATAATAGTGAAGTTTGCAATTTTTAGAGATAAAGAGAAAATTCTGAAAGTAGCTTGAGATAAGAGATCTTTAGCCTACAAGTGTGGAGACATAAGGCTGGCAGCAGACCTATCCACAGAGACTTGGCAAGCCTGAGAGGACTAGAATGATATATTCAAGGTGCTAAATGAGAAAAATATGCAACTAAAAGTACTATATTCAGCAAGGCTGTCATTCAGAATGGAAGGAGAGATAAAGAGCTTCCAGGACAAGCAGAGACTAAAAGAATCTGTGACCACTAAACCAACGCTGCTAGAAATATTAAAGGGGATTGTTTAAGCAAAGAGAGAACCCAAAAATAACATAGACAAGAAAGGAACAGAGATAGTCTACAGAAACAGTGACTTTAAAGGTAATACAGTGGCACTAAATTCATATCTTTCAATAGTTATTCTGAATATATTTATTTAAATGCTCTAATAAAAAGATACAGGGTATCAGATTGGATAAAAAAGCAAGACCCATTGATATGTGGTCTACAAGACTCATTTTAGACCCAAAAACATCTCCAGGTGAAAGTGAGAGGGTGGAAAACCATTTATCATGCCAATGGACATCAAAGGACAGCTAGGGTAGCAATACTTATAATAGACAAATTAGATTTTTTTTTATTTACTTATTTTTTCAAGATTTTATTTTTATTTATTTGACAGAGAGAGAGAGATCACAAGCAGGCTGAGAGGCAGGCAGAGAGAGGGGGAAACAGGCTCTTGCTGAGCAGAGAGCCTGATGTAGGGCTCAATCCCAGGACCCTGAGATCACAACCCGAGTCGAAGGCCAAGGCTTAACCCACTGAGCCACCCAGGTGCCCCCAAATTAGATTTTAAACCAAAGGCTGTGATGAGAGATGAAGAGGGACACTATATCATACTTAAAGGGTCTATCCAACAAGAAGATCTAACAATTCTAAATATTTATGCCTCTAAATTGGGAGCAATTATATAAACCAATTAATAGCAAAATTTAAAAAAAACCACATTGATAACAATACAATAATCATAGGAGACTTTAACATCCCCCTCACTGCAATAGATCATCCAAGCAGAATATCAACCAGGAAACAAGGACTTTGAATGATACACTGGACCAGATGGACCTCACAGATATATTCAGAGCATTTCATCCTAAAGCAACAGAATACACATTCGTCTCAAGTGCACATGGAATATTCTCCAGAATAGATCACAAATTAGGTCACAAATCAGGTCATAACCAGTAACAAAAAATGGGGATTATCCCCTTTATATTCTTAGACCACAGTGCTTTGAAACTTGAACTCAATTCCAAGAGAAAATTTAGAGTGAACTCAAATACTTGGGGTTAAAGAGCATCCTACTAAAGAATGAATCAGTCAACCAGGAAATTAAAGAAGAATTTTTAAAAATTCATGGAAGCAAATAAAAATGAAAATACAACAGTTCAGAATCTTTGGGATGCAACAAAGGCAGTCTTAAGAGGATAGTATATAGCAATACAGAACTTTGTCAAGAAACAAGAAAACTCTCAAATACACAAGCTAGCCTTGCACCTAAAGGAGCAAGGAAAAGAACAGCAAATAAAGCCTAAACTCTGTGGGAGAAGAGAAATGAATAAAGATTAGAAATAATAAAGATTAGAGCAGAAATCAGTGGAATAGAAACCAAAAGAACAGTTGGAATGGGACTAGGAGCTGTTTTTTGAAAGAATTAATATGGTTGATAAACTCCTAGCCAGACTTATCACAAAGAAAAGAGAAAGGACCCAAATAAATAAAATAATGAATGAAAGAGGAGAGATCACAACCAACACTAAAGAAATACAAACAATTATAAGAACATATTACGAGCCACTATATGCCAACAAATTAGGCAATCTGGAAGAAATGGATGCATTCCTAGAAACATATAAACTACCAAAATTGAAACAGGAAGAAACAGAAAGCCTGAACAGACCCATAACTTAGAGCAAGGAAATTGAAGCAGTAATCAAAAACCTCCCAACAAACTAGAGTCCAGAGCCTGATGGCTTCCCAGTGGAATTCTACCAAATATTTAAAAAATTAATACCTATTCTTCTAAAGTTGTTTCAAAAAATAGAAAGGGAAGGAAAACTTCCTAACTTGTTCTATGAGGCCAGCATTACCTTGATCTCAGAACTTAACAAACAACCTACCAAAATTGCTAACAATTACAGACCAATTACAAACCAATATCTCTGATAAACATTGATGCTAAAATTCTCACCAAGATACTAGCCAATAGGATCCAACAATACGTTGAAAGGATTACTCACCACAAGCAAGTGGGACTTATTCCTGGGCTGAAAGGGGGTTCAATATTTGCAAATCAATCAATGTGATATATCTCATTAATAAAAGAAAAGACAAGAACCATATGATCCTCTCAAATGATGCAGAAAAAGCATTTAACAAAATACAGCATCCTTTCTTCGTTAAAACTCTCCACAGTTTAGGGATAGAGAGCACATACCTCAATATCACAAAAGTCAGCTAAAAAAAGCCCACAGTGAATACCATTCTCAATGGGGAAAAACTGAGAGCTTTTCCCTTAAGGTCAGGGACACAATAGGAATGTACACACTCATTACTGTTGTTCAAGATATTACTGGAAGTCCTACCTTCAGTAATCAGAGAACAAAAAGAAATAAAAGGCATCCAAATTGGCAATGAAGAAGTCAAACCTTCATTCTTCGTAGATGACATGATATGTTATGTTGAAAACCAAAAGACTCCAGTAAAAAATTGATGGATCTCATACAAGAATTCAGCAATGTGGTAGGATATAAAATCAATGCACAGAAGTTAGTTGCATTCTCTACACTAAAACAAGACAGAATAAAGAGGAATTAAGGAATTGATTCCATTTACAATTGCACCAAAAGTTGTAAGAAACCTAGGAATAGACCTAACCAAAGAGGTAAAATGCCTGTATACTGAGAACTATGGAACACTTACGAAAGACACTGAGGAAGACACAAAGAAATGGAAAAACATTCCATGCTCATGGATTGGAAAAACAAATATTGTTAAAATGTCTTTGCTATACAGAGCAATCTACACCTTCAATGCAATCCCAGTCAAAATACCCTTGACATTTTTCACAGAGCTGGAACAAATAATCCTAAAATTTGTATGGAACCAGAAAAGACCTTGAATATCCAGAGGAATATTGAAAAAGAAAACCAAAGCTGGTGGCATCACAATTACAGACTTCAAGCTCTATTACAAAGCTAAAATCATCAAGACAGTATGGTACTGGCACACAAAAAAAAACCAGACATGTAGATCAATATAACAAAAAAGAGAACCCAGAAATGGACCCCAACTCTATGGTCAACTAATCTTTGACAAAACAGGAAAGAATGTCCAATGGAGAAAAGATAGTCTCTTCAATAAATGGTGTTGGGAAAATTGGACAGCCATATGTAGAAGAATGAAACTGGACCATTTTCTTACACTATACATAAAAATAAATTCAAAATGAATGAAAGACCTAATGTGAGGGGAATCCATGAAAATCCTGGAGGAGAACACAGGCAGCAACCTCTTCAGCTTTGGCTGTGCAACGTCTTGCTCCATCTCCAGAGGCAAGGGAATTAAAAGCAAAAATGAACTATTGGAACCTTCTCAAGATAAAAAGCTTTTGCACAGCAAAGGAAATAGTCATCAATACCAAAAGACAACCAACAGAATGGGAGAAGGCATTTGCAAATGTTTTACTAGATAAAGAGCTAATATCCAAGATCTAGAAAGAACTTATCAAACTCAACACCTAAAAAAACAAAAAAATCCAGTCAAGAAATGGGCAGAAGACATCAACAGACATTTCTCCAAAGAGGACATACAAATGGACAACAGACACATGAAAAAATGCTCAACACCACACAGAATCAGGGAAATACAAACAAAAAACACAGTGAAATACCAACTCCCACTAGTCAGAATGGCTAAAATTAACAAGTCAGGAAATGACAAATTTTGGTGAGGTTGCAGAGAAAGGGGAACCCTCCTACACTGTTGGTAAGAATGCAAGCTGGTGCAGCCACTCTGGAAAACAATATGAAGATTCCTCAAGAAGTTGAAAACAAAGCTACCCTACAACCCAGCAATTGCACCACTACTAAATACTATAGGTATTTACCCAAAGGATATGAATGTAGTAATACAAAGGGCCAATGTTTATGGCAGCAATGTCCATAAGAGCCAAACTATGGAAAGAGCCCAGATATCTACAACAGATGAATGGATAAAGATGTGTGTGTATATACATAGTGGAATATTACTCAGCCATCAAAAGGATGAAATCTTACCATTTATATTGACATGGATGGAACTGGAGGGTATTGTGCTGAGCGAAATAAGTCAGTCAGAGAAAGATAATTATCAGATTGTTTCACTCATATGTAGAATTTAAGAAACAAAACAGAGGATTATAGGAGAAGGGAGGGAAAAGTAAAATAAGACAAAATCTGAGAGGGAGACAAACTATAAGAGACTCTTAACTATAGGAAACAAACTGAGGGTTGCTGGAGGGGAGGGGGTAGGGAGATGGGTTTACTGGGTGATGGGCATTAAGGAGAGCATATGATGTAGTGAGCACTGGGTGTTATGTGCAATGAATGAATAACTGAACTCTACATCTGAAACTAATGATACACTATATGCTAACTAATTGAATTTAATAAAATAAGTTTAAAAAAAGATCTTGCATGCTCTTTTAAAAATTCTTGCATTTAAATGATAGTTTGGGTATACCATTCTAGGTTGTTAATTATTTTCCTCAGAATTTTTAAAACCATTATTCATTGCTTTGTAGCTTTCTTCTTTTTTTTTTTAAGATTATTTATTTATTGGGGCACCTGGTTGTCTCAGTGGGGTTAAAGCCTCTGCTTTCAGCTCAGGTCATGATCCCAGAGTCCTGGGGTCGAGCCCCGCATTGGGCTCTTTGCTCCGCAGGGAGCCTGCTTCCTCCTCTCTCTGCCTGCTTGTGATCTTTGTCTGTCGAATAAATAAATAAAATCTAAAAAAAAAATAAAAATTATTTATTTATTTGAGAGAAAGAGAACATGAGCTGGGGAAGGGATAGAGGGAGAGAAAATTTGAAGCAGACTCTGCGATGAGCCCAATGTGGGGCTCATCCCATGACTACAAGACCATGTCCTGAACCAAACCAAACTGAGCCACCCAGGCACCCCTCTTTGTAGCTTTCAGTGCTCCCATTCAGAAGTTAAAATTCAAACTATGTCAAAGGCTGATGAGACTCAATATCTGAAATAAAAAGACACAGCTGAAGTTACTGCTTGCTATGGGAAGGAAGAGCTACTGTAGCCAGCACAGTCTCTCTAAGCAGAGCAGACTGCCCAGCTTGTCTAGGATTTGGGGGAAGCATGGAGTTCAGGGACTGGTGGACTTTGAAGGCTTCAGTGGGTTGCTATCATTTGTAGGGATTCTCACACTTCCTTGGGTGTGTTTGTTGGAACAAATCCATCCCTGAGTGGTCAAAGTTCAAAAGTGAAGGATTCATGTGGTTTGCTGACTGACAAAGGCATGTTTACTAGAGAGAGGGGACTTGGATCAATTAAATGAGTTTAAAAACAGTTTTGATGGCTACTTGTTACCATGACTACAGAACAATAGCCTTTACCTAAGTTTTTAGAAACATTTTTATTCTCACTAATTGCTGATCCTATGTATATGATCTAGGCATTTTCTTTCCTCTTTATAATAGTGCAGGATCTTCTCCTCACCTTCAGTATTTGAAAACATTACACTAGACTGTTCTGTTTTTACTTGGTGAATGTTTCAGTCTAGAAACTCAGATTACTAACCATCTCCTTTCCATTTTCTCTTTCTGGCCTTTTTAAAAAAATGCCAATATTCCTTCATCAATTTCCTAATTATCTTATTTTTATCTCCTATTTTCCATTTTCTTTTTTTTTAATTCCTCAGCCTTATATTCCAATCTTTCTATTGAAAAATTTCATTTCTCCTCTTAAAGTTAATTTCTAAGGCCTTCCTTATGTTTTTGGAACATTCTATTTATTATCTATTTGTTTATATTAGGGTAGAAATCTGTTCTTGTTTCTAGCTTCTCTTTGCGAGGTTTTTGACATTTATTCGATTTTTTTTTTCAACAACCCTTTTCTCTCTCTATTTTGTAGCTCCTGGGTTAAAGGCTTTTCTTGGACCTCTCACAGTTTTTGTACCTCATGATATTGAAGACTGAGATCATATAACACCAGCTGGAAGCTTGAGTATATGAGAGGGGGCCTGGTCGGATGTGAGGTTTACTGTAGGAGCATCAGGGTGGGTTTCCTGAATGAGGAAACTTCCAATGTCAGTATCTTTCCAATGTCATGTCTTTCTTCATGGGCTAGCTGGATTTCCTGGAGAAGGCTTTTTCAGTGTCCTGCCAGAAGGATGAAAGTCTAGCTTCCCATGTGTTGGACTCAGAGCAGAGAAAGACAGATATGACCTGTTCTGCCTCTCAAGCTAATCTGCAAACATTGTCTTCATCGCCTATTGTTAGTCTAGTTCTCACCCTCAACTGTATGCACTGGTATTCTTCCACTCGAACCACCTACTTTACTTCTTTCTGAAAACAAACCATCACTCTTTGCCAGTGAGGGAGGGGCAGTTTCTGGGATGCTGCACAGATCATTGACGTCCAGGGATCCAATCCCTTGTAAAGCACACTTTGTAACCATCCTCCTTATTAAGGCCATACGTTTACTCTCACATCCACAAGGACCTGCTGCCTTTAGTTTCAAGGTCTTTGGATATTCTGTTAATCAGATTAATTGTTAGTTTTCTCTGTTGAGTGACTAGATTCAGTTTCTCAGCTCTGTTTATTCTATCACTCTGTATTTATCTGCTTCTGGCTTCCAAAATGATCTCTTCTCCAGTTCTCTCCATGCATGGAACATAAATCTTAAAATATCCCTTCACTGGTTGTGTTAGTGGGGTTTTAGGTAGGGGAGCAAGTCGAGATGCAAGTTAAATCTATCTTCCTATAGAACCTGCTTTTCATTTTCTAGTCATATGAAGTATGTTAATGGCTTCATAGTTGAATCTAACTTATAATTTATTTGTGATAGATCAAACACTGGTTTATGAAAGATGGCTCCAATTACAATAAGCTTAAAGCAATGCTCTCCTCCTTAACAAAACAGAGGAGAAAAAGTAATTCACTAACCCAGTGAAGGGGGACACATAATTATAAATCAAGATTAATATGCCTGGGAATATTCTTTTCATGCATTTGTATGTCCCTGCTAAATGCATATTGCATAATCACCTTAACAAAAAAAATTCCTAAGCTTGTGCAAACTTGTACGAGAGGTGTAGTTATGCATAATCTCACACTAAAATCTGCCAAGACAGTGCATACTATGGAAGTTGTAATTTTAGGTTTCATTCCACACATTAGCTCAAAGCTGGAAACATACGTGCTCATGAATCTTTGTCAGGTTAATCACTTTACCCTGCTGCATCAGAAGGTTAACACAGCCTTCCTCACAATCTGTCACTAGAGTAATCTGCTTACTAATCATATGATAAATCACACACAAGGTAAGTTAATGTCGTTCCATAAGTAAATGTTGCTCTGTTAATTGTAGTCATTTTTTCCAGACGTCTGCTCTTCAGCAGCTTTGGGGGATGGCTGGCTTCCTTACCTAGAGCCAAGTCAGACAACAACACACTGTAACACTGTACAATAAAAATAAACAGGAGGTACATGTAGACAGTTACTCCTTCTCCCTTGGAAATGCTTCCTTACTCTCTAGCTGAAACCATGATCCACTCTCCCCACCTTAAGAAAATCTTCCCTTGATTTTGCCACCTCTGGAAAGCTGCCTTTGACCTTCCAGAGGTCTTTTTTTTTTTTTCCTTTTACTTCCATCCTCTTTCATTCCTGAGCAGCATTTGCCTAGAACACTCCGACCCTCTCTATTGCAAGATACCTTATGTAACAACCCAAACAAAGGACTTGAGCCTTAATAGGAAATCTTGATTTCCCACTTCAAACCTAAACCTTTCCTTTTTTAACTATAACCCAGCTAGTGATAATAAAAGCTTTTATTGACCAGTTATTTAGATACTATGCTAAGTACTTTGCATATGCTAACTCTTTTTACCATCATAATAGCCCGATGAAATACAATCTATTATTATTATAACCAATTAAAAAAAAAGATTTTATTTATTTGGGAGAGAGGGCAATAGAGCTCACAAGCAGGGGGAGCTGCAGAGGGAGAGGGAGAAGCCCGCTCCCCAGTAAGCAGGGAGCCCAACGCAGGGCTGGATTTCAGGACCATGAGATCATGACCAGAGCTGAAAGCAGAGGCTCACCGACTGAGCCACCAAGGTGACGCGAAATACCCAATTTTATAACTGAGTCCAGAGAGTTCTGTAATTTGCTAAAAGAAAAACGCTGGCCAATGGCCTGCATGTATGGATACATGTGTATCCATGTATGTGAATGGTACTTCCATCCATCTAGTTACCCAAGCCAGAAACTGAGGGATCAGTATTAATTTACCTGTTTTCCTTTCTCTCTACCTTATTACTATCTTAGGCCAGGTTACCACCTTTTCTCACCAGAACCAACCTTCCAACTAGTTCTATTCATGTTACTTATAGACTATTGTCCATATAGCCAATGGGTGAATCTGATAAATCTGCAGTCACAATGAGAGATTTTTAACAAACTTCTTTCAAAAATCGATTCCATGCAGTCAAAATAGTCCTATGGATAGAGATGTCTCTTTATTGTGTAGATAATACAATTAACCAAACAAATCTGATAGACATACCTGGCAACCACACTCTCGTGCCCCATGCCTGCCGCAAGCACTAACTTTATGCTGGTTGGTATACTCTAGAATTTATATCCCTTGCCCTGGCTCCTCTCCTGAACTCTATTCCCGTGTTTATAGTTGTGTACAGGTCATTTCCCCTTTACATTTTGAGAATACCAAATTTCACATGGCTAAAGCTAACTTTATCATTCTGCTCCCCAGACCCCAGAATCTGCTGTTCTTAATCCTCTGCCCTACCCGCTCACTTGAAACACCCATCCTTAAAAAGTTAAACATCTTTGGAGGCAGGGCCCGCATCTCTTCCATAGTCATGACCTGTGGTCCAAGCACAGAGCCTGACATGTAATAGGTATGCGGTAAGTATTTTTGGAATCACTGGAAGACTCCACCCTCTCACTAATTCCGTATCATTTTCACTTTTTTTTTTTAAGATTTTATTTACCTGACAGACAGAGATCACAAGTAGGCAGAGAGGCAGGCAGAGAGAGAGGGGAGGAAGCAGGCTCCCCGCCGAGCAGAGAGCCCGATGCGGGGCTCTATCCCAGGACCCTGAGATCATGACCTGAGCCGAAGGCAGAGGCTTTAACCCACTGAGCCACCCAGGTGCCCCTCATTTTCATTTTTTATAACTGTAATTTCCCCTGAAATCCATTTTCTTTCTATTTTGGTTGTGACTAGTCTTCTTAACCAGTCACCTGCAGAGGCGGCGGGACAGATTGAAACTCCCAGAGTTAAATGACAAGGAATCCCCTAGCGGTGTTTAACAACAGCCAGCCGTGTTAAAGGCAAACTGCTTCCTAGTCAGCAGGAAGAGGGAGACCTGGCTGCAAGGTTCTTAAACTGTTAACATAATTGAGAAAGAATGTGCTGATCAGAAGGGGAGCTGGTGTAAGGAAAACACTGCAAAAGTTAATGCCAGCAGTGCCCGGTCAAGCTGTGTTCAGGATGCCTTCCAGTCCCAAGGGCTCAGATTTTTCTGGGGGAAGGCATTGATCGCCCAGTTGTTTGCAATTGTTGTTGTTGTTGTTGTTGTTGTTATTGTTATAGTATTTAACTTTTCTAGAGCCAAATCTAACCAAGCTCTAAATTTCTGAGAATCCTACAACTATTCCTTCAACTACCCAAGCTCGGATTATAAAAATCATTGCTGACTCTTGTTCACCTTTATTCTTCATATTGACTTGATTGATTGATCTTTTCTCTCTCTTTTTTTTACTCTTGCCTCCTCCTTGCCAACCGTAATTTATCAGGTAGTCACTAAAACACAGCCAGATTAACCCTTCAGTTAGATCTCTTTGCCTCTTTCCACTCCTCCTGAGAGTCCTGCCCATGGATCCAGATTCCTCATTCTGGTGTTAACCTTTCATTAGGTAATGATGTAAGACCCAGGGGCACACAAAGATCCCCAGTGGCCTTTCCATCCTAGTATTTAAAAGAGGCACAACTTTCATCAGCAAATCCCTGCTTGCTCTCTCCCTGGAAGCGCTGAAACGTATAGCAGTGGGTTTCAGTCAGGTGGACTTCTCCACCCTGCGCTGAAGAGATTATGCTCATACTTGCCCCCCAGGCATTTCACACAGGGTGGCCAGATGGGAGCCATTCCTCAAAGACCCATTGCCACCTTCAGACCTTTGCTGATATACCTGCCTTACACAGATTCCTTCCTTCTCTGGCCTTCCTCAGGCCCAAGGGCATCTGGGTGAGGTGATTTACAGTGAAGCTAATTAAAGCTTATATTTGAAGGCCTCCTCCTTGGACAACCCCTTCCAAGACTGTGCAACTGATTTTTATTACAATTTTGTATTTTTCTCTCAAAGAAGATTCTCCAAGTTGTAAAAACCTTGGGTCCCACATAATCTGGATCTACCCCTGCATTTAGGCATTTAATTGTATTCTTTCCTTGAAATATTTTTTAATTGGTTAATGTATAACAAACTTGTTTTCCTAACTTTGCAGGAGCTTTTTGCCATGCAATGTTATATAGTTTATGATGTGGCAGTTAAAAGGGTCATTGGTGGAATCGCACAGATTTATATCCAAAAATCACCTTGACCACTTCCTTGTTGTGTGGCAAGTTTCATTTCTTAACTTTATTGAGCCTCATTTTCATCTGTTAAGTGGGAATGATTATAGCAAGGACCATTTTATGACTTTCAGAGGTCTGAGGCTCTTTGGTCCTCACGGACTCCTTAAAAAAATTACAAATTATATTTTATGATTGTGTCGTATGAAGACTAATACAATCCAGGGAGGATTATGTTATTTTTGGAAGGATTATTTTCAGGAATAGATGAGATAATGCATATAAGGCAATTAGTGCTTTGCCTGGCACAAATTTGGCATCCAATAAATATTAGGTATCATCACTAGGCAAAGTGCCTAACTAATTATGTGGCATGTAGTAATTGTTTGAAATATGGTGAGTAGTCAAAAAGAAAAAAAATGGTAGGTATTCTTACTATGTTTTTAAATGTTATTTTGCTTATTTTTTTAAACCTGTAAAGTTTTTCTTGTTATTTGCCCGATATTATTTGCAATTTTTCTTTGTTTTAAAGGAAAGATAATCCCAACGACATTCTGAAGGACATTCTTCAAAATACATGACTCAGATCCTCAAAAGTATTAACGTCATGAAAACAAAGATCAAGAACTACTAATGTTAATTTTCTGATATTGATAATCAAATATACATTAGTCTGAAATTAGTTAATTAGTTAATAAGTACAGGTGATGTAAAAACACTGTGATCCATTACCAATAGTATATAAATTAATATGACTTCTCTGAAGGATAATTTGGCAATACTCTTCAAGTACAGAAACGCATGTACCCTTTGACCCAGAAATTCCATTTCTAAATAATTATCCTACATAGATGGTTCTATATGTGTGAAATGATTAAAATAAAATGATATATTCATTGTAGGTATTCATTACAAGTGGAGAGTTTGAAAAGAGCATACATGCCTATCAGTAATGGAATCCTTACATGAATTACGATATATTCATACCACAGAGTAAAATGAACATAATAGACTGTTCTAAATGTACTTTTTGGAAAGAACTTCAAGAGAAGGGCAATTGAGAGAATAAAGTTTAGAAAATTGGGCAGAATCTGCCCCTTGCATGTGGGAAAAATATATGTGTTTATGCGTGTATGTGCATTGATTTTATGTGCTTCTGTTTATATTCTCTGTGTAAAATAATTCTCTGTAAATAATACATATATTTGTATATTTCTATATGTGTTCATATACAGATTTTAAATACATTTATACATGCATATATTTATAAATGCATAGAAAAGCTCTGCAATTGTTCAGAGACAGAGAAAGAGGTAGACTTATTGATGTTGGAATGCCATTTTCTGTTTTTAGTGTCTTGTGCAGTATTCAGGCATTACCCATCCAAAAAATCAAAGAGAAAGGACAATTTGGAGTGTTGGAGAGCCAATCTGAAATCAGTTGAAAGGAGTGAACATTTGTTAATAACATGAGTGCAAGCAGATGGAGAAGGATCTTGTGCTGAACAATACTCCAAATATAGAAATAGTGTTCTTTTCCCCCCAAAGGCACAGGAACAATGGAGCAGGAAACCAGAGAAAGTCAGACAAACATAGCATGTTCAAAAATCTGTTTCCAGCTTAAATGTTATCTATCTATATGGGAGGGGAAGATTATCATACACCCCATTTCTTCTTTTTTGCAAAACTTAAAGTGGCTAATTTTATTGGTGTGTGAATTAAACCTCAAAAAATAAATTTATTTTCAAGAAGTCAGTGATGGTGACACATCCATGCCATGGAATACTACTCAGCAATAATTTAAAAAAGGAAGTACTGATGCATACAAAAACTTGAATGAGTCATAAAGACATGCTGCTAATTGAAAGAAACCAGTCTCAAGAGGTTACATGCTGTAAGATTCCATTTATATGACATTCTCAAAAATACCACTGTAGGGAAGAAGAACAGATCAGTGGTTTTCAAGGGCGAGGCATGCATAAGTGTAAAGGGACAATAGGGTGGAGTTATAGGGGATGATGAATTGTTCTTTATTTGGATAATGGTGGTAGTTGGACAAATCTATGCATGTGTTAAATAAAGTTCATAGAACTCTACATCAAAAGAAAACATAAAATATTTTATTGTATAATCATTTCTTAAATAGAGCTTTAAAATGCTGGAAAACAAAAACACTCTAAAGTGTGAGGACTCTTGCAAGAGTATAGTCTCGAAGTAGAGTTCATTTTGAATTTTGAATTTAAATTTTGAATTTAAGTTTTTTTCTATGCCAAAATTCAATGAGGTTTTGCTGGTGATGATTTTGTGGTCCTAATTGTCCTGTCCTCTTTCCACATCATAACCCGGACCCTCTCCATGACTCTCAGAAAGAGTTAGGGAGTCATTCCAGCCCTATGTTTACAGAGGCACAGGGACTGCATCCAGTAATTGTCCTCCCCTGTGAATGACCCAGCCAAGCAGACACTGGTGGATGGTTACAACACACCCAGTAACACCCTTCTACAATTCACTCACAGCACACCCTAGGTGCTGATACGAGGATGAGGCGACAACAGTGAAGAGGTAGGGATTCTCAGAGAGTGTCAGATCTAGTAAAGCAGTTCTGGCACAAGTTCCTTTCCCCAGAGCAGCTTTGCTGCAAGGAACATCAAGTCAAACAAGCCTTCTTAAGACAAAGTGTGGATACCAAGAGCCATCTACGTTCCTAGTGACCATACTAAGTAAGTATGTGTTGATAGGAACTATTATACATTCTCCCTACTCCTCACCTAAGCAATTTTATCTTCTTGGAGATGTAGATAGAGCAAAATACCTGCCTATCCTTCTTTTATTTCCCCTGCTGGTATTCTCTTATGGCCTGCTTATTTCACACATTGATGTCAGGCTTCATCCCAATAACCCTAGAAAAAGCCACTTGTATTAAGCAGGAAGGGCTGAGGTTCTAATCATCCCTCCATGGGGGAAGAAATTATCCTGAAGAGAAGGCTGTAGAAAGAACTTCTCTGTTGAAGGGAGGGCTCTGGATTCAGAAGTCTTGAACCTGAATCCTAACTCTAAAATGTTTCAGCCGTGGAACTTTAAGTTAGTAACTGAACTTCTGTGGCCTTAGGTTCCTCTCTGTTAGTTGTAGGTGCTAAGAAGGACCCTTTGAACTGTTAAATGGAAAAAATATATGTAATGCACCTAGAATCAAGTCTGATGCTTCATGTATATTCAGAGGGTGTGATCATTTTCATATGCTAAGTCATTTTCATGTGTGTGAACATGAGGGGTAGGAGGTTCTTGGAAAGTGTTTAAATCCCTTTTCGTGCTCAGTTCCTTTACTCTACGTAGGGTGACCTACAAATTTCCCAGGGCAACTCCCCCTGCTTCCCTGCCTGGCCAGTGTCCCATTCCCTTATGGCCTTTGCTGATCAGCCAGTCAATCCAGTAAACTAATCATCATGGAGATGTTAGTGACTTTGACTTCTTAGAAATCTAAGAAGTATACTCCAGGCTGGGGGCAGCTGGGTCCATCAGCAGCCTTCAGGTAACACCTCTTCCCACACAGATCAGCCTTGCAACCTGGCTGTGGCCTCCATGGGAGTTGGCCACCTTACACTAGTGGCTACTTGGATGAGTGGGTGAGGTCATCATTTTCATACTCCAGGGTCCTTGTGCCCATTTATGACACTGTATTTCTGCTTCCCAGACTTTCCTCTCCCTTTCTTCCCAGTTTAGAATGGAATAGGGCTCATTAAAAATGTATGGGGTAGTGCCATAAATACCAACTTCAGGAGCTGGGTTTGGTCTGGAGAAGAACCATTAGTAAAGATCAACTGTATGTTCAGGAAGCCTTTAGACAGCCACTGCTCAATTGGGTGTTTAATATTTATTGCTTCCTCAATCTTTCAGCTGCTCTTTTGTTGATTTTAGGAAGACAGGGGGAAAGTCCCATGAATATTTATTTTCTGCCCTGTAATATATTTACTATTTGGCTTGAAAGTTTAAGTTTTGTGTTTCTTACATGAATTATGAATAAAAATAAAAATCATCACCATGGCTTTCAGGCCAAATATATATTATCATGCAACAATGTATTATGTACAAGAATATCACACAAATTGCAATTCCTAGAAGAATTTGACACAACACAATGACACCACAAGATTAAGATGGAGCTATGAATGTAAAAAGAAACCTTAAGTCCCCAGGGCCCATGAATATATTAGGGTGCACTGCAAAGAGGCATTAAGCTTGCAGACAGAATTAAAGTTGCTGATGAGTTGACCTTAAGATATGAAGATGGTCCTGGATTCTCTGGGTGAGACCAACATAATTGCAAAAATTCCTTCAAGTGGAGGAAGGTGGAAGGAGATGAGATCAGGGAGGAATTTGAAGATGCTGTACAGAAAAAAAAAACCCTTCCTCTTCTCTATACCTATCTCAATCTACGCTCCACTGTTCTCTCACCTTTCATAGCTTAACTTCTTGAAAGGGTTTCTGCATTCTCTGCTGGGACTTTCTCATTTCTCATTCATGACTTAATCTATGATGCCTGACTTTTCCTCTCTGTTCTACTGAAATTGTATCCCCCAGGTCACCAGGTACCTCCCAGTAGCTAAGTCCAGTGATCATATTTTTTGGCGCTCTTATAGACTCCTGAAAACTCCATTGTCCTGAGATACTTCCACCCACATTTGACTTCTGTGGTCCCACATTCTGCTGCTTCTCCTCCCATCCCTCTGGCTGTTCCTTTCCAGTCTTATTGAGGCCAACAGTTTCTCTGGCTGTTTTCTAAATGATATTTGTTATGATAGATACTCCTCTTATTCTACATACTCTTTTGAAAATCACCTACATCCAAAACCTCAATGAGAAAGCATATACGGATGATGCCTAAATGTATGCCTCCCATTCAACATTTGTTCCTGAGCTCTAGACTTTCACAGCCATTTTACTCTCTGGAAACTGCACATGGTGGTTTCACAGTCACCTTTTTCTTAGGCTCTGACACTCTGATTTGGGCTCAAGTAGTTTATTTTGGAAGGATGTGACCCCAGGAGTCATTCCAAGGGAGTGGGAAGTAAGACAGAGAACGGAGGAGAGCCAACAAGCAGTGTATTAATAAACAGGCTATCACTGTTGGCCACTGGTGCTAGGTCTCCTTGGGGACCCTATGAGACACTGTATGGGAGACACCACAGACTTGATGCATAGAGGGACAGGAAAGCTGAGCTACTCATTCATCTGTTCCCATCCCTCACTGTTGATGGTCACTCCTGGCACATTAACTCCCTGGAATTTCACGGCTGACCGCATATGTCCTGCAGCCAAGCTCACTCAAGAGACAAAAAATGACCTCAGGGAGAAAGATGCAGAGGCTGTCTAAACACGCAGGAACTATCTGCAGACAACTTCATGGTAGATTAAGAGGACACAAGTAGCTCACCAACAGTGTCCCATATACACCTCAAATGAACATACCCCAAACCGAATTCAAGGGCTTAACCTCCAAGCCTGCTCTACCTCCAGGGTTTCTTGTTTTAGTAAATGATCCCACCATCAACCTAGTGTCCAAGCCAGAGACCTAAGCAATCTCAATGTCACACTAAATTCCCCTCTTTCCTGTCCCACCTATGTCACATCTGTCACCAAATCCTGTCAATTCTACCTTTTTTTTTTTTAAGATTTTATTTATTTGTTTGTCAGAGAGAGAGAGAGGGAGAGAGAGCGAATGAGCACAGGCAGAGTGGCAGGCAGAGGCAGAGGGAGAAGCAGGCTCCCTGCTGAGCAAGGAGCCCGATGTGGGACTCGATCCCAGGACGCTGGGATCATGACCTGAGCCGAAGGCAGCTGCTTAACCAACTGAGCCACCCAGGCGTCCCTCAATTCTACCTTTTAACATTTTCTCACATCTGCCCATCTGTGCATTCCAGAGCTAATACATAATCTCAAGTGACCATAATCTCTTATCCAGATATCTTTTTTTTTTAAGATTTTATTTATTCATTTGACAGACAGAGATCACAAGTAGGCAGAGAGGCAGGCAGAGAGAGAGGAAGGGAAGCAGGCTCCCTGCTGAGCAGAGAGCCCGATGCGGGGCTCGATCCCAGGACCCTGGGATCCTGACCTGAGCCGAAGGCAGAGGCTTAACCCACTGAGCCACCCAGGCGCCCCTCTTATCCAGATATCTATATAACCTCTGCCCTGGTCTTTCCATCTTTTATCTCCAGATTTTGTCTCTCCTCACCTATATTCAACATCACAATCAGAGTGGCCTCCAGAAACAAATCCAATCAGCTTTCCTGCTAAAAAAACTACTCAGCTACACTGTCCACGGAGATAGAGACCACACTTTCTAACACATTTTGCAAGACTGTCCATGATCATGCATTTGTTTGCTGCTTTATGTCTCTTTCCCTTATCTGTGCAATTACTTTCTACTCTCAGTCCTTCAAATATGTCATGTTCTGTCTAACGTCAATGCCTTTGCTTGTTCTGTCTTCCTCTGGTTAAGACCAACTGCCACTGAGGTCACAATTACAAGTCCTTTCTTCCAGGAGGTCTTCCCTGATCTTCCCGCTATGAGATTCCCATACTACCCCATGTGTTTCTGTCATGGTATTTCTCACACGAAACTGTAGGGTATTTACTTAAGTAGACCCACATCCTTTCCCCAAGACTGAGAACTCTATTAGGTGAGGGGCTATGTCAGTCTTGATCATTGCTCTATCATTGGCACATAATACATATCTGCAAAAGAGGTCTCTCCTTCCTGTAACAAAAGCAATAAATATATAAATTTGACTGACTGTTGACTCTTTTCCAAGTAGCTGAAATCTGAGAGCTGAAAGCAGTTTCTATATTTGAATACCACATAGTAAAGAAAGGCCTGTCTTTGAAGTCAGTGGGCCAGGAGAAAGTATGAGATCAATAGACCTATCTCCCACCTGCTGTTGGAGGAATTTATCATAACTCTGAAGAGTATCCAAGAAGATATGTTTCCTGGAAAAATCAAACCAATGATCGTTCCAGAACCACGACTTTTAGTAACCCAGTACAAACGGTCTATTCATCTTTCTGGTAATGATTTTTTTTTCTTCTCCTCAAAGCACTCAATTCATTTTCCATTGCTGACATGTAATCCAGAAATAATAGAGGTCGGTTTAGCATAACTCATATCCAAAAAGGGAAAATGCCAACACCCTGAAAGAAAAGCTCTGAATTAAGTATTCCCGAAAATAATTCTCAGCAGTTCAAGGGATATAAAAAGGCCTATTCAGCTGTAGATGGTATTTCTTTTTGTTGTTTATGATAAATATGGTTCCTTGGTAGAAAGTGATGTTTGAAAATACCGCCTTGGCACAGTATTTGTAATTACATCCTAGGATTCAAATGTGAATTTTTTTTTCTAGATCTGTTTGCTAATAAAGTCCTACTCAGAGGGGCTAAAATTTGAACTAGTCTTTAAAAACTGTAAACACTGGGGTGTATAGGCAAAGCCAATGATGAGAGACCCAGGGAACATATAATAAGAGCAAAAAATAAACCTTTGGTTTTTTAGCCATTGGGATTTGGGGGTTCTTGTTTCTACAGAAGTGATCATTTCCTGTCGACCCTCTGAGTTCAAAAGCAGTTGAGAAATGGACACAAGAATCAGACAATTGGAGAACAAAATACCCATCTTAGGACTCTAAAGGGCCAGTTTGGAGAACGGATATTGGTATCAGCCTCAACTGGGTTCTTTAGTAACTTTCTCTCTGAATTGACCTTACCAATCTCAAACTTCAAGTCTGCCCACTTGAAGGTCAGATCCTGATGTAAAAACTCATCTCATGGAGAAAAAGAATGAGAAATTCTTGACAAGAGGTAGGGCAGAGAAAGAGAACAGTAAAGCACAGGGGCTAAACTTTCTCTCATTCCAGAGATAAGGCAAACCTCCAGGAGAAGCATTCCCACACTTGTCTGCCCTGAGGAGAGGAACTTCTTTCCCCAGGATGGAAAAACTCACAGTTGAAAGAATGGGCTGTTGATCCAATGAAGCCAAGAGCAAAAGCTAAAGGGATTTATAGGGTCTTCTTTTAACTCAAATTACCTTTTAAAATGACCAGCATTGGGACGCCTGGGTGGCTCAGTTGGTTGGACGACTGCCTTCGGCTCAGGTCATGATCCTGGACTCCCAGGATAGAGTCCCGCATCGGGCTCCCAGCTCCACGGGGAGTCTGCTTCTCCCTCTGACCTTCTCCTCGCTCATGTTCTCTCTCACTGCCTCTCTCTCAAATAAATAAATAAAAAATCTTTAAAAAAAAATAAAAATAAAATGACCAGCATTGTAGACACTAAATTCGTGCCATGTGGCATCTGTCCTGGGACATAGAGAGTGCAAGATCATCTATCTTCAGGGAAAGGAAGATCCTATACTTCTGGGATTGTGAGATGCTAAGTCAAATAAAACCATATCTGGGTAACAATAGGTTCATCTGAGCTCCAAGACCAGATCTGAAAGAGAAAAAGTCCTAAGGGACAACCTGGATAGAGGAATGTGAAAGACAGTCCCATTATTTTGACTTAATTTAGACAAAGGGCTCCAGGACTGGTTACAGGCACACCAGCCTCAAGGATTATAGTAGCTGATGATAGAAGATCATGCTTTACTGCATTTTCCTTCCTCAGTGGCTGCTTTCCCCATTTACCAAGTGAATGGTGTTTAAAACTATTCGTTTACATCTGGAATTTTATTGTAGGTTTCATGATAGCAGTAGTATGGAATTTACCTTAGTTCATGACAAAGAAGTGTCTTGCTGAGGAAGTGGGCAACACTGAAGCTGAGCAGTTTTTTTGTTTTGTTTTGTTTTGTTTTTAATTAATTTATTTATTTGACAGACAGATCACAAGTATGTAGAGAAGCAGGCAGAGAGAGAGAGAGAGGAGGAAGCAGGCTCCCTGCTGAGCAGAGAGCCCGATGTGGGACTTGAACCCAGGACCCTGGGATCATGACCTGAGCCGAAGGCAGAGGCTTTAACCCACTGAGCCACCCAGGCGCCCCTGAAGCTGAGCAGTTTTAACGTGGGGGAGAAGAAGCAATGGTGGAGTGACACCTTGGAAAAAACAACCAACAAATCCTATGATTGTCATGTGGAATTTATCAATTGAGTAACAAACATGTGTTTGGCTTCCAAAACAATGGGAATGACTTTGGCCTCTGCCAAGTTGTAAAACACACACACACACACACACACACACACACACACACAGTCTTTTATAAAGTCAAGATGGTAGATAAATAGATAAATAGGAAGGAAAGAAAAAAAAGGAAGGAAAGGAAGAAAGAAAGAAAGAAAGAAAGAAAGGAAGGGAGGGAGGGAGGGAGGGAGGGAGGGGAGTATTTCTCTTCCTTTTAACAAATTTATAAACCGTTTAACAAATTGAGTCATTTTTGGTCAGATGCCTTTTTTATGTGTAACAAGTAAGAAACCACGAGGTCATCATGTGAAAAGAAGACTCTGGCATTACATTTTTCATTGTAATTATCTTCTGTGCATGAATAGTGGAGCAAAGTTTTTTGTATTAGTTTATTTTTGTAAAACAGCCTGTTTCAGCTGATCCTAGGACATCACTTGGATGAACTACACAGAAGCTAAGAGATTGTCCGGGTAGGCCAACATCATTGGTTTTGGTCTTGAAACTTACTCTTTCTTTTACATAAAACTTTTCTGCTATTTTCTTATATCCTTCACAGTGTTTTGTTTAATATGTAGGGGTCTAAATAAAATCCCCCAAACAGTTTGTTTTGTACCTATTTTCATATGGCTGGATTTTTTTTCTTCTGAGGTTTCACAAACTCAAAACGTTAATGTTTCTCATTACAAAAGGAACTATGTGTTTTCTTAAATGTTGATTGCTGATTATGAATGGATGTTATTTCTTCCCTGGAGAATATAAGTAGTTTAATTTTGATGATAATTATTTAATATTATATTGCCTCATTCTGTAGGTCAGATTTCAGTTCAGACAGTGTTCATAAATTCTGTTAAAAGGATGCTTCAGAGAGCTATGATTAGCTTCTACGGAATTTTTAGCCAGGGAAACATTTAGCAGTTTGAAAGTCCCTCACTAATGAACACCTTATATCAATAGTTTTAATTTCAGGTTAGAATTTGTGATATATTTGGTTCTGCTTGTTGGCAAGCATTCTATTTATACCATAAGTTTCCCTGTGGGTTTCTAGTATGACTCTGATATGTGAGACAGAATTCTACCAGTGGTTTCTGGTGCTGTTAAACTTGAATTAGGATTTTCTGTCTTGGATTGTTTCTGTACTCTGATCACTTTCCTAAGGTGGGGAAGGGCAGCAGTGAGCCCCAGGACCCTGGGGCGGGGTGGGGTAGGGGAGAGAAGGGAGTCTATTTTTATAGCAAAAGAAATTGTAATAATTTCTTCCCCTGTGGCCTATTTATTACAGGAATAAATACAGATAGCAGCTTTCCATGGGCCATTTGCTCTAGCTGGTAGTCCTAATTTGCCTGGCACTGATTGGGTTGATGCGGGGATTTCAGTGCCAAAACCTATAAAGTTCTAGATAAACCAGGACAAGCTGATCACTATAGGTAGTCCCAAATTCTGAAAGATTGCAATCCCTAATTTGGATAATTTAGAGGTCTGACTACCATAATGGAAATGTGGATATGCAAATGCAGCTAACTGGCTCCACGTTTGTTTGCCTTAAAATGCCCCAGGGACACCATATCTGTTTATGTCCCCAAGAGGGTCGGGGTCTCCTCTCAAAAGCCGCTTTCTTTTCTTAACTGCTGACACATTACTAAGAGGTTCATTCTTCGTGTTAATAGTCTAGTCTACACATGAGGTGGGTTGCCTTTTCCTCTTTAAGGTTTTCATGGGTCTGTGAAGTAAATAATAATAATAATAATAATAATAATAATAATATCACATCCATCTAATATTTAAATAAGCTGCCTTCCTTTTTATTTTTAAATAGTTTTATTAAGACATAATCCACATACTATACAATTCACTCATTTAAGAAATACAGATCAATAGTTTCAATATAGTCATAGAGTTTTGCAACCATCATCACAATTTAAGATTAGAAAATTTTCATCACCCCCAAAAGAAACTCTTTACCTATTAGCAGTCACTCCCCACTCCTCCCCCAACCCAGCCCCTGGAGACCACTAATCTGTTTTCTCTCTCTGTGGATTTGCCTATTCTGGACATTTCATGCAAATGGAGCCATACAATATGTGGCCTTTTTGAGTCTGGCTTCTTTCAATTAACTAAGTTTTCAAGTTTTATTCATATATTAGTATTTCATTCCTTTTTACAGCTGAATAGTATTTCATTTTATGCATATTTCTCCTTTCATCCATTGATAGGTATTTCATTTGTTTTTGCTTTTTTGGCTATTATGAATAATGGTGCTATGAAGACTCATGTAAAAGTTTTTGTGTGAACATATGTTTTCAATTCTTTGGTTACATACTTATGAGTAGAATTGTTGGTTCATATAATAACTCTATGGTTAACCTTTTGAAGAACTTCCAGACTATTTTCCTAGGTGGCTGCATCATATTACATTCTTATCAAGCAGTGTATGAGGGTTGGAATTTATTGATACCCTCACCAAGAATGGTTATTTTCTTTTATTTTAGGAATCCTAGGGTATAGTGTGGTACCTCATTACAGTTTTAATTTGCATTTTCCAGATGACTAATGATTTTGAACATCCTTTTACATGCTTTTGACCATTTGTATATCTGCTTTAGAGAAATGTCTATTCAAGCCATCTTCTTTTTAGCTAAATCGAATCAAACAAAAAAACAAAAAGAATATAACATATAAGGTGAACTAAGTTTCTACGTACAGGATGGATAGACTTAGGTTCCCTGAGAATCTCCTCATTTCTGAGATAAATTAATCTTCTGCCAATAGTACAAGCATCATAGAACTTACCTCTGGCCAAGGTGATATACAGTGGAATGATAAATAGATCAAAAGTCCTTCACCCAGCACCTCCATTCACCTTCTCTGATAGGTGACATTTAGAATTCTTGCAGAACTAGTAGGATATCAGTGAACCTGGCCCTTGACCCTTCACTCATTGGTCAATCCAAGCATGTAATGCAATCTTTCCTCCAATGGCAAGTCAGCAAGAAAGGACTGGGGATGTCAGCCATGGGCTAAGGATTAGAAAGCAAGAGATACCTATTGTTCATAACTGCAACCTCAGTTGGTTGCATTTGGACCTGGTAGGAATAGACACAACTTATTACTGGGGTGAGGTAATATTTTAAACCATTCTTGCACATTCGTTCTTGTGATTTAGTTTTCAGCTTAGTAGAAAGCATTATAGCATCCCAAGCCAAAAATTTATAATGTGCAATGGGGAAGTAAAAGTCCAGGAATACTGACTGGTGAATGTACCTTACTGGGGGAAAACTTTAGGATGCTTCGAGGTGGCATAAAATTATTGGGACACATTTCAAGGGAAACAGAGGATGAAGGGTAATTTGGCCATTGATAATTCTGTCATTGACCCACAATGTATACTAAGATAGGTCTTGTCAGGTGCTCCCTTACCACTCTGTTCTTGCTCAGAACAAAGTAGGGTAGGAAGAAGCAGGGAATGTCTGGATTGATATATCAACAGTATACAAAGGCTTCATTTGGAGCATATAAGTCCCTCAGTTTGTAGCAGCCTGGAGGTGAGTAGATAAGTGTCCTTTTAAGAATATCCCCTGAAGTTGAATTCTTCTAGACCAAGACAGCCTGAGCCTTGGGACAGCTCAGCAACCTCTTGTAAGAGATGGCTGGCTTTACAGTTTATCTGTATTTGTTTCCTCCCTCTTAAATACAGAGTACAAGAGTACCATAAAAACAAAACTCTTTAACTGGAACAACAATAGCAATTGGTTGAAAGCTTCCAGCATTCCAAATGTCTCTAGTTTTCCTAGGATTCTTCCCTAGTTTGCTTTCCATTTCTCTGTTGATATTTTAAAACCTTTATTGAAAAGTGATGCGCATACCAGACAGTAGAATTTTGTTTCCATTTACATAGGACCTTCAGAAGGAGAACTAAAAACAAATAAAACAGAAGGATCTAAGATGTAGGATCTCTTTTTGAATGTTAGTTTGTAGTGTTTCTTCCTGTTTTCTGCCCCAGACAAAATATTATCTTTTTTGAAATTTACCTAGTATTAACTTTGTTAGCTATAAATCTGTGGTTTAAAAAGAAAATAAAACTGCAAGCAATAACAATACCAAAATTACTCTGAAACTTTAATCTTTTATAATGATTCTTTTGGCATTGTATATAATACTTTGACTTAATGACCTATAATGAAATTTTTAAATGAAGAGTACTTTTATTCTGACAGTCTACCTTTATTCCAGAATCTATTTTGTTCCAAGAATTTAAGATTCTTATTAATTTATTTAAAAAATCTACTGAGCACCTAATGTGTGCCAAGCATTTTTCTAGTTGTTGGAGATAGAGCAGGAAAACAAACAAACAAACAACAAACACAATGGCCAACCACCTGAATAGGCCTATAACTATTAAAGACATTGAATCAATAATTAATAACCTTCCAATTCAGAAAGCTTGCTGAGCTGGGAGAGAAAAAAAGGGGTCAGCGTAGCTGTTTAAAGCAACAAGCCAAAAATCAGATTTAAGCCTTTAAATCCCTTACTGTGATGGAGTTAGCAGGAACCTAAAGCTGGGGAAAGTGCAGACTTCCCTCCTGTTTCATTTCCCTCACTAAATGGCACACCAGTGAGAGTCTTTGATAGGTTCGTGGATTCTGGGATTGAAGCAGAGGCTTGGGGGGATGGAGAGAAGATGGCAAGGTTGGGGAGGGCTAGGAGTGAAACAATACTGGGTACTGAGTCAGAGTGGGGAAAAGTGTCTTCAAAATTTATTCTCTCCTCTCCCACGCCCCATAAGGAAGATTCAGCAGAAGCCCCTTGAAACTCTGTGCCCAAGGCGTCATATAGAGAAAGATAAGAATGAAGGCCCTGGGCTAGATGTGCAGATCAGTGAAGGAGCATGTCTGGCCAGGGGCCCTGGGGCCCTGCCTGCACCTCCCTTCAGAAACCCCAAAGCACTGGCTGTGAACCAAGTCTGCTGCAGGAATAGCAGCTTTTCCCTGGGAGCCTGCCAGGTTAGAGCCTTTGAAATCGCCTCTGGTCAGGCCTGAAAAATCACCCGTAGGTTTTGAACCAGGAGCGGACTCTTCAGTCACATTCGAGACAGCTATGGGGATAAGTCTGTAACACAGTTGCTATACTACATAGTGGTAAGGGCTAACTTTATAAATAAAGCAGGGAGGCAGATTGGGACTACCGAGAGTTTGGGGAAGGGGCGGTGAGAGCTATTTTAGACAAGGGAAGGCAAAGGAGGCCTCGTAAAAAGGTGGCATGTTGTGAAAGACTTCAGAATGAGCCTTGCAGACACCCAGGAGAAGAGGAGGTCTTGCAGAGGAAGCAGCAGGTACCAACTGCCCAACCCAGAAACCCTCGTGTGATGTTGGAGGAGCCCCATTTGTCTGGACTGGAGGAAGCAAAGCAAGAGGAGCAGGAGATGGGGTGATGGGGGTGAGAGCTAAGGAAGGACCAGTCCTATGGGGCCCTGTAGCCTCTGATTGGGGATTGGGTTTTTTCTCTGGGTGAGAGGAGAAGCCACTGAGGATTTTGGGGGAGTGGGGGGCTCAAACTCATGACCTGGAGACCAAGAGTCACACTGGAGACCACATGCTCTACCCACTGAGCTAGCCAGGCACCCCCACTGGGAGTCTTGAACAGAGGAATGACATTATTTGCCCCTAGCTACCCTGTTGAGAAGGAAGGGCTTTAGGAGAGAAGAGGAGATGTTAGGAGAAGAAGCAGAAGGACCTGTTAGGAGGTTACTGTCATCATCTGGTAAAGAGATGATTGATGTTGGCTTGGACCAGAATGGGGGACTGGAAGAAGGGAGATGTGGTTGGATATAGGATGTATTTTTTTTTTTAAAGACTTTATTTATTTATATGGCAGACAGAGATCACAAGCAGGGAGAGAGGCAGGCAGAGAGAGAGGAGGAAGCAGGCTCCCAGCTGAGCAGAGAGCCCGATGCGGGGCTCGATCCCAGGACCCTGGGATCATGACCTGGGCTGAAGGCAGAGGCTTTAACCCACTGAGCCACCCAGGCGCCCCATAGGATGTATTTTTAACACAGTGTTCCCACTGCATCCATTCTAAAGACACATTTTAACATACCTGAAATCAGAATGCATCTTTCAATGGGGTGGCATCTAATGCTTACTATCTGCAAAGGGGTAGTCATGATGTAGTTTTTCAGTTTGATAAACCTTCCAGTGACACAGTCTGGTAATTGCCGGCATCAATCCATAAGTACTGATATATTGTGACAATTTCCGATTTTAGGTAACTAAATTTCAAAGTTCAATATCTTTGCTCAGAAACACACCATTCATGTGGTTTCTCCACTTTATTTCTGGCCCTCGTCCTTTTGTACCTGGACATTAACTTCGTCCAGTTTTCTCCAGGCTCCCCATCTCTCACACTCAGTGATCATCACAGATTGGTCCCCGGGTTATCTTCCTGAAAATCAAAGCTGATCTTGTCTCAGGATCAGGTGCTGATCCAGCGCCTGTGTCTCTGATGCTACATGGTGCTTACAGAATCCATTCCAAACTCTTCCGCTTCATACAGGACCCTCCCAATCTTCTCCCACCTATTCTCCAACTTTACTTCCTGCCATTCCCTAACTTGAACTTCCTCCATAAGCTATGCTGAACTCCGTTTCCTGTGCATCTAGAACCTCGTCCCAATTGTACCACTTGCACCGTTTCCTCTGCCTTTCTCCCAACTGCTGCTCATCCTTCAAGCTCCAGCTCCAAGGACACTCAATTATTCATCTTCTCACAAAACATGCCACATCGAAAGTCTAGTCATCTGCTTGCCCATCTATCTCCTCCAGGAGGTTGTCAGTTGGGGATCTCATTAATTTTTGAGACACAAAATCCCCTAAACACAGTGATACACTTGGCACAAAACAAGTATACAACATTTGTAAGTCTTTATTATAAATGCATCTGACCAACCACAGTTTTCTCTTTTGTAAAATGTAGACAGTGATAGAACCTGCCTCATAAAGATGTTTTAGGAGTTTTGAAGATTATGTAAGATAATGCATACCCCAGGTACAAAGAACAGTGCTTTGTACATAGTGCTCAATAAATATTTGCTCTTTTCAAAATTTGTATTGCATTGTGAACAATATTACTTTTATATTTTAATTATCATAATGTACTTCTAACCTCATCTGAAAAGTGTAAGGCCTATTTTTAAGCCTCAGAATAGGATTTGTCCCATCACAGAAACTTCTGTGTTCAATGAAAAAGAAAAAAAGCGGTGAAAAGGGAGGTAACCCCGTTTTATTTCTCTCTTGGTGACAAAGTGCTAGAATCTATGATTATTTGAATATTCTAAATATAGAGCACTGATGACCCAAAAGCTCTGCTCAAATTTCTTTTTTTTTTTTCTAATAGCTTCTGAAAAAACACTCCCAGGAGTGTCAACTCCTATTGTCAATTTAAGTAGTTGATGTGATTTACAGCAGTGTACTGCATTTTATACCATTGACTTTATCTCACTCATGGACAGCCTGCTTTTGTCATGATAAATGCATCATCTAATCACTCCTTTAATCTGTTTGCTAATATGGAAATAAGCAATTTAATGCATTGGTAAAGTCACAAAAGCAGACATCGTTGGGCCTCTGTTAACTCTGATTAATAGGCATGACTCTGAACAATACTTTGATGTGCACTTTTTCTATGACTTAGGAATTCTCTTGATTGCTAAATTGACACAGAGGAATTTTAATACATGATTATTAAATTCCTCTAAGGCTTTTAAATAAAAGTATCCAATAAATTCATCTTGATTAGTGGGCTATTGTTCTTGATATTTATAATGGCTCCCACTATGCTCTTTTTCTTATTTGAGATGTCAAAAAACTGTAGAGTTTATTGGGTAAGTGAGAGTCTGTACATATAGAACTTTCAAAAGTGTAATCAACATGAGATGTAAAGTACACTTGGAGAATATGTTTTTAATCTCCCCTTCCCTCCCTTTCCTTCTTACAGATGACCTTGATTCAACGCTTCATCTGAAATAAAAGCAAACAGGCACTTTCTCCTCTTCCTCCCACTGTATCCCTGCAGCCTCTTGAATCAGGACCCACTCTTCATACATCTGCTACTATAGGAGGAAATATCCCTGCTTCTTGCTAAAGTGAACCCTTTCCTTGAGCTCTGGAGCTCTGGGAACCCTTCCCACTTCTGCTGTTCATCCTCTTTCACCTTCTCTAGGACTTTTCTCCTACAAATAGATCCCTCTGTCCTGCATTATTGATTTCCCTCTCTTGGGGTTTTTTCCCATCAGCCAACAAACCAACTCCTAATCCCCCTGCCCTTACCCGTCTAGTTGCTGCCCTGTTCTCTTGCTCCCTCATGGCAAAACTTCTCAAATGAATGGTTTCCCCATTCCATCACCTTTCCTCAGTCCATTTTGGTTAGATCTTTGTCCTCCCCTATACATATGAAATGGCATCAGTTACCTCCATGTCACCAAATGCAATGGTCACTTTTTGCCTTCATCCTATTCAGTGTCTTAGTGGCAGTTCTCCCAAGTGGCCATCTCTTCTTGAAACTCTCTTTTTTGGGGCTTTGATGATAACCCTGATGTTCTTTTTATTTAACTGCGTATTGACAGTAGGCTGGTAACTTCCAAATATATACATTCAGGATGCCTGGAAGCATCTGCCTTCAGCTCAGGTCATGATCTCAGGGTCCCATCGGGCTCCCTGCTCAGTGGGGAGTCTCTTTCTCCCTCTCCCTCTGCTGCTCCCCCTGCTTGTACTCTCTCTCTGTCAAATAAATAAAAATCTTAAAAACAAACAAACAAACAAAAAACCAAAAAATATATGTATTCAGATTTGACCCTTCCCAGGACCCCTACCTAAACAAAATTTGGCATCTCCACTTGAATGTTTAATGAGCATCTCATCCCTAATTATTTATTATGATCACCTAAATATATACATTTAGAATACTTCTGCTATTCACTCTTCCTAATATTTTCTTCCCTCAACCTTTCCCGTTATTTCCTGTCCTTTCTCCTAAACCAGCCTCCAGTAGAATTCATTCCTTGGTGATTCCATAGCACCCAGTAGTTTTCTTTTTAGAATTAGCATGCTTATAGCCAATTACTTAAATGTATTATTATCTATTCAATGTGAATCTTTCTCCTTTAGTCTCTAAGAGACTCTTAGTCTCTAAGAGATTTTCTGTGTTGTTTAGTATGTTTTAAGGGTTCAACACAGTGTCTTGCCCATATTAGGAGCTCAATAAATATATTTATTTTTTGCCTTTGCACATTATGTTACTTCCTGTTTTTCACCATATACAAGTAATTCTACAATCAACATTTGTATTGCTAAACACCTGGCATATCTTTAATCACATTCTCAGAACAATCCCTAGAAATAGAATTATTGGTTATACTGATACACATTTTCAAGTCTTTTGTTATAGTGTGGTAGTCTGCAAAATGGCCACCATTGACTTCTTCCTCCTCTTTTTGAGCAAGCCACTTATTCCTTAAATGGTCATGTCTCCTTCCCTTATTTTTGAATGACTTGCTTCAATCTTCAGAATGTGGTAAAAGTGGGATTACCAGAAAAAAATAAAAGATGCCTAGTAAAATTAGAATGTCAACTATAAAGAAAAAAGAAAGGGATATACTCATACTAAAATTATTATTTATCTGATACTCAAATTTAACTGGGCATCCTGTTTTTTTTGTTTTTTGTTTTGTTCATTTGTTTGTTTTGCAAAATCTGGCATCACTAGGTAAATATGATGATACCAAAGTAGGTTGGTATGATGATGCTATTCTAGTGTCAGGCCTAGCCTTTAAGAAACCTGCAAGTTTCTACTTTTGCTCTTTGGAAGTCAGCTACCATGCTGTAAAGAACTTTGGGCCAGACTCCTAAATGAAGAGAAATCACCCAGAAAAGTCTAGGAGGATGAGATGTCATTTTGGATGTTCTAGCCCCAGCTGGGCCCCCAGTCCTGGGAGAATAGAATCTAACAGCATGTGTCTAGGTAAATTTCAGAGCTACTATCTCCCTGTTATTGGAAGGGAGTATCCATTGTAGGTTTCCTGTCCCTTTCTCACCATTTTATGCCTGGGGGAGGGGGAGAATGAGTGGGGGTTATGGAGGAGCAGAAAACACAGTTCTCTAGATCCAGAGTTGCTGCACCTGTATCTGGACATGATGTGGATCATGAAATATTGAACTTTGAGTCTGATGCTTTCATGGGATGAAGTTTTGAGGGATCTTGGAAGGTAGTGAGTTGTTTTGTTTTGTTTTGTTTTTGCACATGGAAAGGATATAAGTAATTTTTTATCAGTTTGTGGTGGATTACATATAACCATAGATTCTTTGCTAATTCTCTGGTTAAGGGGCGGAGTCTGTTTCCTCTCCCACAGGGAACCTGGGATGGCCTTGTGATTTTCCTGAATAAAATAATTTTCCTAAAGAATGTGGTGATGTGAAGCTATGTGACTTTCAGGAAATAGTGTTCTGGAAAATCAGCTCTGAAAACTTTTTCCAGAAGCCCTGATTTATAGCATTTGCCAATTTCTGTGGTGTAAATACTACCATCCTGACTGATTTCAATCTACTGATGGGAGATCACTGAACATGGAGCTGGAAAGAGATAGGCATCTTCGGCTATTAGGAGCCTGTGCAGGTGGGCTCTGGTGAATGAGGGCTACCAGACCTGGGTAGGCATTGAGAGGTCTGTCGGCTTCCAGTTTTGCTTTCTTGGCATCCAGCTGACATGAAGGATCCTTGGGCTCGTGTCCTGAATGATGGGGAGCACGTGGAGAAGAAAGGAAGCCTAGAGTATTCCAGCTGAGTGCAGCTGTGTGAGTCGCCCTGGACAACATTATGTAATGAGTGAGACCTCATAGTCAACTCAGAGAAATGTTAGAAATGTTAGAAACTATTAATGAAAAACCAAGTTTTCAAATCCAAAATAATTAATGAACCTGCTTATAATAAGCATTGTTCTCATGGTTCTAGCCCCTACCCTATTTTCCTAAATTTTACATTTGCACCTTTTCAAAAATGAGTAGCAAGTTTTGTTTTTGTTTCCGCTTTTTTAAATGACTGATTAAGATTTGTGAGAACTGGACTTTATATTAAAAAAGAATACACACACACCCCCTACTCAAACTCAGAGAAAATATACATTTGTTCATTAAAGCTCACCTGCTTTAGATACACTCATGTGGATTTAAACCACTGTATTTTAGAAAGGCTTAGTAATCAGCAGTAGGTAACTGATCACATATATTGAGAAGTTGCCATAAAAAAGTTGTTTCAAGTTTTAGTCCCATTAGCAATGTATGCGAAGTGCCTTGCTCTTTACACATTAGCCTACACTCTACAGGAATAGTACCAGGTTTATAAGTTAGGAAAAAAGTACATTGCTGCTTAATTTGCATTCTTTGAAACTGAGTTTGAATATTTTTCAAATGCTTATTGGCTATAAACTGACTGCCCATTTTTAATTTTTAAAGGCTCTTTATATTTCAATAATAGTAACAGCAAATGGGGAATATTTTGCAGTATACGTGGTTACACAGTTTCCTTAGAGGCTCTTTGCAGTAGAAGTTTAATCTATTTTAATAAAAAATAGTTCCTGACTAGGCAATTTTCTGAGCATTTCTTGTAACATCATCTTATCTAGTTTTTGGCTTGTTCGTCTGTTTTCAGTACTCCTGATTTTATTAAAATATTATTTTCTGGATTTTCTTACTAGCGATTTTCTTCAAATGAAAATTTTCAACACATTTCCTCCCTTCCCCTTGCCATTCCAGAGTGAAACTACTGGCTTGGGCTACTGCAGTAGGTTAAGTCTTCTGCCATCCTTGCATTAAACCTCGTGGAAAGTCTTGGGTAAACTACAGTTGTATTTCATACCAATTTTAATGTCACAAATTTGAAAAAGCATGACAGAAAGATGTTATTAGTTTTTTTTTTTAAAGATTTTATTTATTCGAGAGAGAGGGAGAGAGCATGAACAGGGATGGGGGCAGAGGGAATGGGAGAAGCAGACTCCCTGTGGGCAGGGAACCCTGTGCCATGGATCCTGGGACCCTGGGATCATGACCTGAGCCAAAGGCAGATGCTTAACTGTCTGAGGCACCCAGAAACTGCCAAAATCTTACTAGTTTACACAAATTTCAAATACAGTTGGTCCTGTATTTGAAAAATCCCCTTAGAAATTTTGAGTCCTCCGAAACTTACTAATAGCATACTGTTGACCAGAAGCTTTACTAATAACATAGTCAATTAACATAGATTTTGTATGTTTTAAGTATTATATACTGTATTATTACAATGAAGTAAGCTAGGGAAAATAAAATGTTATTAAGAAAATCATAAGAAAGAGAAAATATATATATAATACTGTACTGCATTTATTTCTAAAAATCTGCATATAGGGGCCCTTGTGGCTCATTTGGTTGAGCATTGGACTCTGGATTTTTGACTCGGGTCATGATCTCAGGGTCATGGGATCAAGCCCCCTGTCAGGCTCTGGCTGAGTGTGGAGCCTGCTTGGGATTCTCTCTCACTCCTTTTGCACCTGGTCCCCCCCAACCCGCCCCCGCTCTCTCTCTCTCTGTCAAGAAAAAGCCTGCATGTAAGTGGATCCATGTAGTTTAAACCCATGTTGATCAAGGGCCAACTGTAATATGAATTCTTCCATAACTTTTAAAAGTACTTAAAATTGGATTGGATTTTGGAATAAAAAAAGGAGCATTAATGGAAAAACTAGTGAAATATGAATAAAGTCTTGAGTCCAGTTAATAGTACTCCTGTTGGTTTCTTAGCTTGGGCAAATGTACCATGGTAACATTTAACAATAGGGGAAACTGTGTGAGAAGTATGCAGAAAGTCTATACATTATCTTTGTAAACCTTTTCTGTACATTTTTTGAAGTATTTTTTTTTAAAGATTTTATTTATTTATTTGAGAGAGAGGCAGTGAGAGAGAGCATGAGCGAGGATAAAGTCAGAGGAAGAAGCAGACTCCCCGTGGAGCTGGGAGCCTGATGCGGGACTCGATCCCGGGACTCCGGGATCATGACCTGAGCCGAAGGCAGTCATCCAACCAACTGAGCCACCCAGGCGTCCCTGAAGTATTTTTTTAAGTGTCTAAAAACTTGCTCTAAGATACACTGTATCTTATAAGCTTCTGAATTCTGAGAATGCTAATCCTTACATTATATTGATTTCTCCTGGGGAATAATCTGTCTAGAATTTTTCAAGTTTTGAATTCTGTGAGGCTTTTAGGATCTTACCCATGAATATAATTCACTACCATGTGAATCATACATTTACACCCTACTTTGTAAACTAAGATAGGAAAAACTGAAGATTTAAGCCTGAATCATAAGCTAAAAGAAATCTCTCCTCCTAATAAAAATCAAAAAACAAAACTAAAACTCTCTCTTTCCCAGTTTTTCACATCAGAATTGTGGCAATAAAGCTATACCACTCCATGTGATCTTTGGACAAGTATGTGATGATCGAAGACCTGGCTTTAAGTGTGGAATCTGGAAACCAGGTCCCCATGTAGGGCTCCATCTGATTCATGAGGTAGAAATGTGAGCACAGGAATCCAAATCTTAATTAGAAATTTGGCTTTTGCTCAAGTAGTTGGTAGGATCTACTCCCCTCTCCCACACTCACTTTGTGATTTTCATCACATTTCATCACAGCAGTGTCTTGGGAGTGATGGTGGTAGGGGCTGTTTTTCATCATTTCATAATCCTCTGTAGGTTTCTTTGCAGATAGAACGTATCTTCTTATAGACTTCACACTTGTAAAAGAAATTCCAATCATTTAAATTCAAGATGTTTCAGGGTTTACAGTTTCTGCTGTTTGCCTTTCTATTTAGAGTATATCTCTTGAAATCACATAACACACTCCCCTATGCCTCAATTCTTATAATAGCCTCTCTCTGATATTAAGTGGCCTTTGGATAAACAGTGTAGTTAAATTTCACACTAATTTTAATAAACAAATTTGAAACAGTGAGCAATAAAATATTACCGAAGTCTTACTTTTATACATGTATGTTGAAATAATATGAGTACCCCACACTAAAAATTGTTTAATGTTTATTAAAGAGTAACTTTGATGTAAGGAATGCATTATAATGGCATGGGTTTATGTGCACTGAGACTTTTATTCTTGCATTTATTCTTTTTTTTTTTTTGGACATTACATTTATTCTTAAGGGAGATGTCTGGATGTCTTATGAATGTTTTGAGTTATGTGAAGTTTTCAGGAGCTATTCCTAGTGAGGCTCTCCAGTGGCTTGGATGATCCAACTCCCTACTGTGAATCTGTTTTATTATTGTTGATGATGTGATTGCTAATGATAAAAGTTATTGGTTGCTTAATCCTGTGCCACGTGTATTATTCCATTATCTATGAGACAGGCAGTTATTATTAATATCATGTCCATTTTTGTAAATGAAAAAAATCCCATGCTTGGCAAATTTAAGTAACTAGTGTCCAAGGGAGTATCTTTGGATTTACAGCTGGAATAAAGATTTCTTTCTCAGTCTGTTCCAAGATATTTGCTAACCAATTTAGTATAAAACATTTACCACACTTGCCTCTGTTAGTTCAGCCCTGTGGAAATGTAGGTAGGTCTTTGTTTCTGTCATCTTACAACTTTAAGTCTGGATCTGCTTCTTTGTTCTTAGGTCACTCTTCTGCCTTTTTGGAAGGCAGCCCCATTCCACAGAGGTGGTGATGGGACAAATAGAGTATCACTTTACCTCTGGAATTGTTCAAGACTGAAGAAGCTCTTTCACCTATTTTGTTTGCTTACTTATTTTTGCTTGTTTCTTTTCATGTATGACTTTTCTCACATCTGTTGAAATTGCTCAATGTTCTGTTTTTTTTTCTAAAGGGAGCTCTCTGTTTACTGTTTCTTTAAACAACAGTGTCTGTAATCGCTATTTTCCTGCTTCCTAGGAGCAGTTGATATTGTTGATTATAAAATGGTAATAAATAGCATTTTTCCCCCTGAAACAACTCTTCTTTTTAGGATATAAAAAAAATGGGACACCTGGGTGGCACAGTTAGTTAAGCCTCTGCCTTTGGCTCAGGTCATGATCCTGGGGTCCTGAAACTGAGTCCCGCATTGGGCTCCCTGTTCAGCAAGGAGTCTGCTTCTCTCTCTCCCTCTGCCTCTCCCCCCAGCATGTGCTCTCTCTCAGATAAATAAAAAAATCTTAAAAAAAAAAAAAAAGGTAACTCTACCATCTTGAACAGAGACAATTTGGCTCCAGCATGTCTTGAGGCATTCCATGGCCCATGATGCAATTTCCTCCCCGAAATCTTTCAATTCAGGGACACAGAGTAACCTCAGGACAGGGAAGAAACTAAATTTTTTCAGTGTTTTTAAATTTTGAGGCATAGTTAAACATCTGGAGTAAAGGAATGTGAGTTGAGCCAGAATCAGGACTTCAGACTCCAGGCAGTTTTATATTTTCTATTTAGAAAAGTGTAATCACTTTCATAAATTCCTATTAACCAAAGAACTAAAGCCATACTTCATTACTGTAATAATTTCTGCAGAACCTTCATTATTAATTCTTTTTCTGTCACTCCACTCAAAGTGAGTTTCACGAAGGCAAGGACTTTGTTGTAGAAGACTGCCTGACACATTGTAGGGATGAAGTTCATTTTCAGTGAATGAATTATGGTTCAGTAACTGAGATCTCATTAAAGAAGCTTCATAAAACTACGGAAATATGTAGAGAACAGCAACACATAAGAAGCCCTGGACGAGGAATCAGGCAGTCTGGGTTCTACTTTCAGCTTAGCTTTTCCAACTGATGAACTTTGTAACCCTGGGTAAGTCCATGAACCATTCTAAAAATCTAAAAATGAAACCCTTTGGACAGTGAGATATGGTTTGCTTTGTTTTACTTTAATTTCTCAATATTAGTTTTGAATGAAGGTTTTTATAGGTTTGGTTGATGTAATACTAAGATATGGTACACTTAAACAGTCTGTATTTCATGCCATAGATTGTATATTAGCATATATCTTAACATATTAAGGTGTGTGACTTACACTATAGACTTAGTAACTATTGAATTTTAAAATTTATGTTGTATCAAATATCACCTGTTAAATAGAATCCAATATCTTTCTTAAAATACATTTTTCCTAGGCCTTCTATATTTATGAATATAACTATGTATATACTAAATGATTTCAGATTGTTCCTTTGCTAATTTAAAAGGTGCTCATCTTAGTGGAAGTTCCTTGTTGTTAGAAGGCCAGGTCCAGTGGGAAAGTGTTGGCTAGATTCACCTTACAAATCAAAGAAGCCAAGCCTGTGATTCAGTCTACCTCTCTACACTTGTCAAGGAGCCAGAGGAGAGACAATGTCCCCATTGGAATATAGCATTTTCTTATCTTCATGATCACCTGAAAATGCCAAAGGCAAAGGACAAGTTGAATCCTGCTGCTAGAGAGGCAGAAGAGTGTTTATTCTGCTCTCAACCTAGATGAGGAGGTTACTGGGACTCTTGATATCCGTCACTCCAGCTACTCTTGTCCAACAAGCACATTCCTAAGAAAGGCAAAACATCTAAAGGCAAAAAGAAAGCAGCCTTTGATGGTTCTTTTATTTATTTATTTTTCACTTAATACCTATTTTAAAGGAGATACTGTGTTTTCAGGCCAATGTTTTACAAACTTACCTGTACGTTTATGAACCGTAGAAAATAAGAAATACACTTTCAATTCAGTACCTGTGTATACACTTGCAGCATGCATGGGCACACATACAGACACACCTACAGACTTAAAACTGAAACTAAGTTTCTTCTAAACAACGTCTACCCTAAGTACAGTTGAGGCACCTGATAGTTTTTAAATATTATTTCAGTGTCGTGAACTTTTAAATTGGAAAAAACACTGCTCTATATACTTTCAAGGGATTCAAAGAGAAATTTTGGCCCTTGACCAAGAGAGAACATACAGTTGACCAAATAATCAACAGAAAGCCAAACACAATGAATGACATCCTGGGTGCTGGGACCAAGGGATATTCACATGCAAAGGAATGAAGCTGGACCATTACCTACACTATATATAAAACTTAGCTCAAAATGGATCAAAGATGTAAGAATTGGAATTATTAAAGTCTTAGAAGAAAACATAAATCTTTAAGACCCAGTGGTTTCTCAGAAAAGGGCACTTAAAACACAAGAAACAAGAGGAAAATAGATAAATTAGACTTTGAATACAAAAGTTTTCTAAGTTTGATGAAGTCCAAGTTATCTGTATTTTCTTTGGTTTTCTTGTGCGTCAGGTGTCAAATCTAAGGCTTGTGCCTAATCAAAGGTCATGAGGAATTAAGCTTGTTTTCCTTTAAGAGTTTAGTAGTTTTGCATCTTAACATTTAGGTCTTCAAATCATTTTGAGTAAAATTTTGTATGTAATGTTTGATAGGCATTCATCTTTGTTCTTTTATATATGGATATGTACTTGTCTCATTACCATTTGATGAAAGGTGGATTTTCCCTCATTAAATTGTCTTGGCATCCTTGTTAAAAATCAATGGACTAGACATCAAAAATCTCCCAACAAACAAGAGCCCAGGGCCAGACGGCTTCCCAGGGGAATTCTACCAAACATTTAAAGAACTAATTCCTATTCTCCTGAAACTGTTCCAAAAAATAGAAAGGGAAGGAAAACTTCCAAACTCATTTTATGAGGCCAGCGTTACCTTGATCCCTAAACCAGACAAAACCCCATAAAAAAGGAGAATTACAGACCAATATCCTTGATGAACACAGATGCAAAAATTCTCACCAAAATACTAGCCACTAGGATCCAACAGTACGTTAAAAGGATGATTCACCACGACCAAGTGGGATTTATTCCAGGGCTGCAAGGTTGGTTCAACATCCACAAATCAATCAGTGTGATACAATACATTAATAAAGAAAGAATAAGAACCATATGATACTCTCAATAGATGCTGAAAAAGCATTTGAGAAAGTGCAGCATCCTTTCCTGAACAAAACTCTTCAAAGTTTAGGGATAGAGGGCACAAATGTCAATATCACCAAAGCCATCTATGAAAAGCCCACCATAAATATAATTCTCAAGGGAGAAAAACTGAGAGCTTTTCTCCTAGGGTCAGGAACATGGCAGGGATGTCCATTATCACCACTGCTATTCAACATAGTACTACAAGTCCTAGCCTCAGCAATCAGACAACAAAAAGAAATTAAAGGTATCCAAATCGGCAAAGAAGTCAAACTATCACTCTTTGCAGGTGATATGATACTTTATGTGGAAAACCTAAAAGACCCCACTCCAAGTCTGCTAGATCTTGTACAGGAATTCAGCAAAGTGTCGGGATATAAAATCAATGCACAGAAATCAGTTGCATTTCTATACACCAACAACAAGACAGAAGAAAGAGAAATTAAGGAGTCAATCCCATTTACAATTGCAGCCAAAACCATAAGATACCTAGGAATAAACCTAACCAAAGAGGCAAAGAATCTGTACTCAGAAAACTATAAAGTACTCATGAAAGAAATTGAGAAAGACACAAAGAAATGGAAAAATGTTCCATGCTCATGGATTGGAAGAAAAAATATTGTGAAAATGTCTATGCTACCTAAAGCAATCTTCACTTTTAATGCAATCCCTATCAAAATATCATCAATTTTTTTCAAAGAAATGGAACAAATAGTCCTAAAATTTATATGGAACCAGAAAAGACCTCGAATAGCCAGAGCAATGTTGAGGAAAAAAAAGCCAAAGTTGGTGGCATCACAATTACAGACTTCAAGCTCTGTTACAAAGCTGTCATCATCAAGACAGCATGGTACTGGCACAAAAACAGACACACAGATCAATGGAATAGAATAGAGAGCCCAGAAATAGACCCTCAACTCTATGGTCAACTAATCTTCGACAAAGCAGGAAAGAATGTCCAGTGGGGGGAAAAACCAGTCTCTTCAACAAATGGTGTTGGGAAAATTGGACAGCCACATGCAGAAAAATGAAACTGGACCATTTCCTTACACCACATGCAAAAATAGACTCAAAATGGATGAAAGACCTCAATGTGAGACTGGAATCCATCAAAATCCTTGAGGAGAACACAGCCAGCCACCTCTTTGACCTCAGCCACAGCAACTTCTTCCTAGAAATATCACAAAGGCAAGGGAAGCAAGGGCAAAAATGAACTATTGGGACTTCATCAAGATCAAAAGCTTTTGCACAGAAAAGGAAACAGTCAACAAAGCCAAAAGACAACTGACAGAATGGGAGAAGATATTTGCAAACAACATATCAGATAAAGGGCTAGTATCCAAAATCTGTAAAGAACTTATCAAATTCAACACCCAAAGAAAAAATAATCCAATCAAGAAATGGGCAGAGAGGGGTGCCTGGGTGGCTCAGTGGGTTAAGCCTCTGCATTCAGCTCAGGTCATGATCTCAGGGTCCTGGGATCGAGCCCCACATTGGGCTCTCTGCTTAGCGGGGAGCCTGGTTTCTCCTCCCTCTCTCTCTGCCTGCCTCTCTGCCTACTTGTGATCTCTGTCTGTCAAATAAATAAATAAAATCTTAAGAAAAAAAAAAAAAGAAATGGGCAGAGGACATGAACAGACATTTCTTCAAAGAAGACATCCTAATGGCCAACAGACACATGAAAAAGTGCTCCACATCACTCAGCATCAGGGAAATACAAGTCAAAACCACAATGAGATACCACCTCACACTAGTCAGAATGGCTAAAATTAACAAGTCAGGAAATGACAGATGCTGGCGAGGATGCGGAGAAAGGGGGAACCCTCCTACACTATTGGTGGGAATGCAAGCTGGTGCGGCCACTCTGGAAAACAGCATGGAGGTTCCTCAAAAAGTTGAAAATAGAGCTACCCCATGACCCAGCAATTGCAGTACTGGGTATTCACCCTAAAGATACAAATGTAGTGATCCGAAGGGGCACATGCACCCAAATGTTTATAGCAGCAATGTCCACAATAGCTAAACTATGGAAAAAACCTAGATGTCCATCAACAGATGAAAGGATAAAGAAGATGTGTATTTTATTTCAAAAGAAATGAAATCTTGCCATTTGTGACAATGTGGATGAAACTAGAAGGTATTATGTGAGCAAAATAAGTCAATCAGAGAAAGACAATTATCATATGATCTCCCTGATATGAGGAATTTGAGAGGCAGTGTGGGGGGATTAGGGGGTAAGAAAGGAATAAATGAAACAAGATGGGGTTGGGAGGGAGACAAACCATAAGAGATTCTTAATCTCACAAAACAAACTGAGGGTTGCCAGGGGGAGGGGGGAGGGAGAGGGTAGTTGGGTTATGGACATTGGAGAAGATATGTGCTATGGTGAGTGCTGTGAAGTGTGTAAACCTGGCAATTCATAGGCCTGTACCCCTGGGGCTAATAATACATTATATATTAATAAAAAAATTTAAAAATTATATAAAAAAAAGATTGTTTTGGCTACTTGGTGTCCCTTGAATTTCCTTAAGAATTTAGGATCAACTTTTTAATTTTTACAAAAAAAACCACGGAAATTTTGATAAAGATTATGTGAAATTTATACATGAATTTGGGAAGTGTTGGCCTTTTGACCATATGAAGTCTTTCAATCGATGAACATGCTATTATTTTCCATTTATTTAGATATTTAATTTCTTTCAGCAATGTTTCATAGCATTCAGTATGTAAGTTGGGCACTTCCTTTGTTAAATTTATTCTTTTTTTTTGAGTGATTTCTTTCCACTTTTATTTTTTTTTAATTTCTTTTCAGCGTAACAGAATTCATAGTTTTACACCACACCCAGTGCTCCATGCAATGCGTGCCCTCCATAATGCCCACCACCTGGCTCCCCCAACCTCCCACCCCCCGCCCCTTCAAAACCCTCAGGTTGTTTTTCAGAGTCCATAGTGTCTCATGGTTCATCTCCCCCCCAATTTCCCTCAACTCTCTTCTCCTCTCCATCTCCCCATGTCCTCCATGTTATTTGTTATGCTTCACAAATAAGTGAAACCATATGATAATTGACTCTCTCTGCTTGACTTATTTCACTCAGCATAATCTCTTCCAGTCCCGTCCATGTTGCTACAAAAGTCGGGTATTCATCCTTTCTGATGGAAGCATAATACTCCATAGTGTATATGGACCGCATCTTCTTTATCCATTCCTCTGTTGAAGAGCATCTTGGTTCTTTCCACAGTTTGGCGACCGTGGCCATTGCTGCTATAAACATTGGGGTACAGATGGCCCTTCTTTTCACCACATCTGTATCTTTGGGGTAAATACCCAGTAGCGCAATTGCAGGGTCATAGGGAAGCTCTATTTTTAACTTCTTGAGGAATCTCCACACTGTTCTCCAGAGTGGCTGCACCAACTTG
>PISX010009161.1:0-17332 GCA_004024625.1 Mellivora capensis | reverse complement strand
ATCTCCAACACACGTTGTTTCCTGTCTTGCTGATTTTGGCCATTCTAACTGGTGTGAGGTGGTATCTCAATGTGGTTTTAATTTGTATCTCCCTGATGGCTAGTGATGATGAACATTTTTTCCATGTGTCTGATAGCCATTTGTATGTCTTCATTGGAGAAGTGTCTGTTCATATCTTCTGCCCATTTTTTGATATGATTATCTGTTTTGCATGTGTTGAGTTTGAGAAGTTCTTTATAGATCCTGGATATCAACCTTTTGTCTGTACTGTCATTTGCAAATATCTTCTCCCATTCCATGGGTTGCCTCTTTGTTAAGAACTTCCTTCTTTTTTGATGCTATTTAAAGTGAGATTATTTTATTCATTTCATGTTTATTTCTGGTGTTTAGACATACAATTAATTTTTATACATTGATCCCGTATTCTGAAACCTTGTTGAACTTGTTATCTTTAATAGTTTTTCTGCTGCTTCCTTTGAGAGCTTGTTTGGAGGTTCTAGCAGGGGAGCGCAGCTACTCGTATACCCTTGACCGAAGACCGGTCCTCTCCTCTATCGGGGAAGGTCGTCCTCTTCGACCAAGCGCGCAGCTTCGGGAGGGACGCACATGGAGCGGTGAGGGAGGAAGGGGACACCCGCCTAGCCAGCCAGATCAGCCGAATCAACCCTGGCGATCAATGGGGTGACAGATGTCGCAGCCAGATTGCCCTCACATCCTCTGCTGCTTCCTTTGAATCTCCTATAGACAAGATCATCTGCAAACAGATAATTTTACTTCTTTCTTCCCATTCTGAATGTTTTTTGTTTCATTATCTTGCCTAGCTGAATACTACACTGAATACAACACTGAATACCAGTGACAAGAGTGGACATCCTTTACTTCTTGTTCCTGACTAGTGGGGATAGTTTTCAGTCTTTCACCACTAAAAACATATAAGCCATTGTTTTTTCATAAATGCTTTTTTCAAGTTTAGCATGGTGCTCCCTATTACTAGTTTGTTGAGGTTTTATATCATGAAAAGATGTTGGATTTTGTCGAATAATTTTTCTGCTTTGATTTAGATGATCATATAATTTTCATTTTTTACTTACCAAGGTTTGTTACACTGATTAATTCTTTTATATTGAACCAATTGCATTGCTGGGATATATTACACCTGGTCATGGGGTACAATCCTTTTTATATGTTGCTGGATTCAGTTTGCTTGTAATTTGTTGAGGATTTTTGTGTTTACATTCTTTTTTTAAAATTTCTTTTCAGCGTAACAGAATTCATAGTTTTTGCACCACACCCAGTGCTCCATGCAATGCGTGCCCTCCATAATACCCACCACCTGGCTCCCCCAACCTCCCACCCCCCGCCCCTTCAAAACCCTCAGGTGTTTTTTCAGAGTCCATAGTCTATCATGGTTCATCTCTTGTGTTTACATTCTTTTTTTTTTAAGATTTTATTTATTTATTTGACAGAGATTACAAGTAGGCAGAGAGGCAGGCAGAGAGAGAGAGAGAGAGAGAGAGGGAAGCAGGCTCCCTACTGAGCAGAGAGCCCGATGTGGGACTCGATCCCAGGACCCTGAGACCATGACCTGAGCTGAAGGCAGCGGCTTAACCCACTGAGCCACCCAAGCGCCCTTGTGTTTACATTCTTAAGAAATATCTGCCTGTAGTTTTTTGTTTGGGTTTTTATTTTTCCCGGTGATTTCTTTGCTTGGTTTTGGAATCAGGTAATACTAGCTCCACAGAATGAATTGGTCAGTGGATCTTTCTCTCTTTTCTTTGAAAGAGTTGGTGAAGAATTGGCATTAAGTCTTCTTTAAAGGTTTAGTACAGTCCATCAGTGAAGTTGTCTGGGCTTTTCTTTGTTGGTAGATAAATTTTTTAAAGATTTTATTTATTTATTTGAGAGAAGAAGAGAGAGCAGAGGGAGAGGGAGAGACTCTCAATCATACTCCTTGCTGAGTGCAGAGCCCGATGAGGAGCTCAAACCCAGGACCCGGAAATCATGAACTGAGCCAAAATCAAGAGTTGGATGCTTTAACAGACTGAGCCACCCAGGTGCCCTTTGTTTAATTGCCCTTAAAATTTTTATTATATATTATATATATGTAATATATATATCAAATTTAATTGCCCTTAAGGTTTTTTTTTATTATTTACTCAATTTCTTTTTTACTTGTTATAGGTCTATTTCAATATTCTATTTCTTCTTGAATTCATTTCAGTTGTTTTTTTCTAGGAACTTTAGTAAGTTGAGTCTTCCATCTTTCTTTCTTGGTCTATCTAGATAAAGGTTTACCCATTTTCTTGATTTTTATCAAATAACCAACTTTCTTTGTTGTTTCTGATTTTCTCTATTGTTTTTCTATTTTTTTATTTCTTTTTTTCTACTGTAATTTTATTGTTTCCTAACTTCTGCTTGCTTTTGCTTTAGTTTGATTCCCCCCCCCAGCCCCAGTTTCTGAAGGTGGAGGGTTAAATTTTATTTGAGATCTTCCTCCTTTTTTAATGTGTTTATAGCTTTTATATAGCATTTATAATATATAGCATTTAAAAGCATTTATAGCATTTATATACATTTCATTCTGAGCATTGCTTCTGCTACACCCATTTGTTTGAGTAAGTTCTGTTTTCATTGTCATTCATATCAAAGTGTTCCCTAATTTCCTTCATCAGTTTTTTGTTTGTTTGTTTGTTTTTTGTTTTTGGATCATTGGTTATTTTAGCTTTTTAGTATTTGTGTATCTGTGAATTTTCTAAGTTTTCTTGTGTTATCAGTTTCTAATTTTACTTCATTCAGTTGGAAAATATATTTTATATAGCTTCAATCTTCTTAAATCTTTGGAGACTTATTTGATGGCATATACATATGGCCTATCCTGGAGAATGTTCTATGTGCACTTAAAAAGAATATATGTTTTGTTGTTGTTATGTGAAGTGTTCCATAGATGCCTGTTAGGTATCCTCGGTTAAGTCTAGTGTTGTTCATTTCTTTGTTGATCTTCTGTCCGTCATTTTACCCATTATAGATACTGAGATATTGAGTATGCAACTGCTGTTTTTGAATTGTCTTTCTTCTTTTGATTCTGTCATTTTTGCTTTATATATGTTGAGTCTGTGTTTCTAGGTTCACATATAGTCATAATTGTTATAACTTCTTATTGATTGACTCCTTTTTTATTATAAAATGTGCTTTTTTCTGTAACAATTTTTATCTTAAAGTCTATTTTGTTTGCCATTAGTATAGCCACTTCAGCTCTCTTGTGGTTACTATTTACATGATATATCTTTTTCCATGCTTTTACTTACAAACCTGCTTGACTTCTTAAATGTAAAGTATGTCTCTTACAGATAGCATACAGTCAAATCATGTGGGGTTTTTATTCAGCCAATATTTGCATTAAATTAGATAGTTTAAATCACTTACATGTAATGTAATTTCTGATAAGGTAGAATTTAGTCTGTTATTTTGTAATTTATTTTTTATGTTTTATGCATTTTTTATTCCTGTATCTCACCATTGCTGCCTTCTTTTTTTTCCAGTGTACCATTTTAATTCTCTCATTAATTTTTATTATGTATTTTTAGTTACTTTCTTAGTGGTTGCCCTGTGGATTACAATTAACATCTTAATTTAAGCAATCAAGTTTAGATTAATACCAACTTAATTACAATGTTATACAAAATGCTGTCTAGTAAAACTCCATTCCCTTCCACCTCTCCAGTTATTGTCATCTAAATTACATCTTTGTACATTGTATGCCCATCAACACAGATTTCTAATTATTGCTCTATGCTCTTGTCTTTAAAATCAGATAGGAGAAAAAAAGAATTATAAACAAAAAATACACTTACACTGTTTTTCATATTTACCTATATAGTTACCATATCTATGTTCTTTATTTTTCATGTGGACTTGATCTACTGTCTGGTGTCCTTTTATTTCAGTCTGAAAGTCTCCCTGTAGTATTTCTTATAGGACAGTTTTGCTAACTTTGATTAAGTGATTCTTGCACTTTCTGTTTACCTGGGAATGTTCTAATTTCATCTTCATTTTTGAAGGATAGTTTTCATGGAGATGGTATTCTTGGTTGGCAATCTTCTTCTTCAGCACTTTGAATGTATCATTCCACTAATTATAGACTCTGTGGTTTATGATGAGAAATCAGTTTTTAATATTTTTAAAAATTCCTTATATGAAATGAGTCACTTCTTTCTGCTTTCAGTATTTTCTCTTTGTCTTTGTCTTTTCAGTTTGGCAATGTTTCTTGGTATGTATCTCTTTTAGTTCATCATCCTGGAGTCCACTGACCTTCTTGGATATTTAAGGCTTTTTACTAAATTTGGGATGTTTTCAGTCATTATTTCTTCAAATATTCTTTCTGCCTCTTTCTCTCTCTCCTCTTCTTCTGGACTCCCCATTATGCTTATGTTGGAATGCTGGATGATGTCCCAAAGCTCTCTGAGGTCCTCTTCATTTTTCTTCATTCTTTTTATCTTTTGCAGACTGGATCATCTCAATCGTTCTGTATTCAGGTTCTCTGATTCCTTATTCTGCCTACTCAAATCTGCTGTTGAGCTGATTCAACATAATGCTGTTTAACATAATGATTTGAAATTTGTATGTTTTATGAAATGATCACAATATGTTTAGTTAATGTTCATCACTATACATAATTACAGAATTTTTTTCTTATAATGAGAACTTTTAAGAGCTTCCCTCCTAGTCATTTCTAAATATACAATACGGTATTATTAACTATAGTCATCATACTATAGATTACACCCTCAGTCACTATGCTTTTGACCTCCATAGTTCCTACTTGATTCACTTTCATAATTTTTATCTTTTTATTGATATTCTATATTCAATAAGACATTATTTCCTTAAGCCTGGATTCCCTTAGTTCTTTGAACCTATGTAAAATAGCTGAATTAAAATCTTTTGTCTAGGAAGTCTACTTTGGGGCTTACCCAAGGACTGTTCCCATTGATTTCTTTTGTTGTTTGTGTATGGGCTATACTTTCTTTTTTTTTTTTTTTAAGATTTTATTTATTTATTTGACAGACAGAGATCACAAGCAGGCAGAGAGGCAGACAGAGGAGGTGGGGGGAAAAGGCTCCCTGCTGAGCAGAAAGCCCAATGTGGGGCTCGATTCCACGACCCTGAGATCATGACATGAGCCGAAGGCAGAGGCTTAAACTACTGAGCCACCCAGGCGCCCCTGGGCTATACTCTAGTTACTTTTTTTTCTTCTCTTTCTTGTTACTTTTTATATCTTGTAACTTTTGGACTGAAACTGGACATTTTAATATGGAAACTCTGGAAATCAGATTGTCTTCTTACCTCTCCCATCTCCTTTGGTTTTGTTGCTGTTACTACTTGTTGGGGGTTGTTGTTTGTTTAGTGACTTCTGATCTAATTCTGTAGTCTGTCTTCTTTGTTCTATATGGTCACTGAAGTCTCTGCTCAGTTAGCTTAAGTGACAGCTAACAGTATTTGCTAAAAAGTTCTGTATTTGTGTTGGCACATGCCTTCAACATTTGGCCAGGTGTTGACAGCCAACACAAATTAAACATTTGTATTTAGGACATTGAAATTTGTTGGAAGTTATTGGGAGAGTGGCTGCTTGGATGGGCAAGAAATTAGGTTATTGGGTAAACAAAGGTAAAATGTTAAAGAGCTTGGCTTGCCATTTTAAGGAATGTGACCTCTATATTGAGGGCCAAGGGTGCCATTTTATTTATTTATTTTCAGGAAAGTGATGTTTGTATTCTTTTATAAGGTGGTCAGTCAGGTGTGGCCACAGTGGAAAAAGAAGAGAGGGTCAGGAAAAAACCCAAGATTTATTTTACTCACAAGTCCTAGAGATAGGAAATACAGCATGCCACAGAAGGCCATGTGGGAAACCCCCCAGAGTTGTCAGGAGGTAAAAGTTAGGAGTGAGGGAAAGGTTTAGGCCATGGCCTTTATTGGGGATTCTATGGGAAACGCAAGACAGGGTAGAGTAAACACTTAAGGCTGGCTAATTTGAATCATTTTGGTGGTCTCTAAACTGTAGGTGTGATCCCTACTTGTCTGACACCTGGCCCTGCTAGAGAAGGTATGATTCTGCCTTGGTTAGTTTGCCCATCAGACATAGAGTCCCAATTGGCCCCTTTGCTATCTCTAAGAATTGACTAGCCTGGGGAAAGGCAGTGTCTCCCCAAACAGAAAGCTTTTCTTAAATGTTAATATATCATAATATAAAGAAAATTAAAACTATTTATGAAATAGCTTGGCTTGGATAATGCGGAGAATGAGCTGCTCCAGATATGCCTTTGAGGATAGGTTAATGATTATTTCTGTTCTACCGTCCACGTCAAGTAAAAAAATGATTGTTTTCTATGCCTCAAAGGAGCTTTGTGCTCCCAAGTTCTTGGAAATCCTTGTAAATAGCAGTTCTGTTTTTGAGGAAAGAGGCAACCACAAATCACTTACACTGTTCCAAATTATTCTGCAAGTATGTTTCAAAGTGAAACCTATGTATATTGTGCCTTCTGATAAGAGTTATGTTAAGGAAAGAGCAAATAGAATTTTCCATGGGAAGAACTATCATTCTCATACAGAAATGTGTATTGAATATCTGTATTGTTTCCTGTGTTTCAAAATGTGGCTGAAAGTCTTCTGAAAGGTCAGGTAATTAAGTGAGTGTAGATAGCACCTGCTATACCATGAAGATTATAGTGGCTCTTCTCATTAAGATCACAGTTGGTCAGGTCACTGTCTCGAAGACAGCATTTTCTGTGGGATTAAGGATTATTCCTGAGCCATATTGCTATTCCTCCTGATGTTGCTCCAGCCTTTTCATCTGTTGTTGGTTTTTTTTTCTGTACTATACTACTTTATTCAAATCCCAGGAAGAAGGAAAAAAAAGAAAAAGGAAAAGAAAACCGACTTCAGAGTTAGCCACTTACTTGTGACCATTGGAAAGTAATTTAAAAAGCAGCTAACAATGATCAAGTGTTTGCCATGTGCACACCTCCTTAGAGACCTTATCTCATGCACTCCTTGAAACTTATGAGGTAGGTGCTATTATAATACATTTTAGGAAACTGAAGCATAGACCCCATTACCTTTGGTGAAATTTCAACCTCTCATCTTCTCTTTTATTAAATGGGGGTTATATCTATTGTTCATTAAACTTTCTTAAGTGAAGAAATGTGTGTAAAGTTTTTAGCATCTGATAGGTGCTTGATGAACGGTAGTTGGACTGAGCATATAGCCTTTTGTGTGACCTTGATATATATGTGATGGAATTACTTCTCAGATGGATAAACAGTTTCCTCTCTAGGCTCCTGAGAATTTCCTTATCTTCTCATTGCTTGCTTCATTCATTATGTATCCTGATTGCATCCTGAAGTGCTTCCCTACAGTGGTGTTTTTTTTCTTTTTTTTCTCAGCAAAAGGGACGGTGTTACCAAAAAAAGCTCAGAGGACCTCTCCAGAATGAAATTGCACCCAGAGACACGAGTTATTTGACTGTGAGGAAATAAAAGGAACGCGCTGTTACCAAGATCCCAAAGCCCTAAATCCCACCAGTCTCTTCCCAGTGGGGTCATACAGACTGCATTTACCTGTGAACTCTAGAATGATTAAAAAAAGGTGTTGGCCAAAGAATGAAAATCAGAGGAGAGTAGACAAGAACTTCCGTGATACTGAACCCCACCAGAAGGGAGAAGTTCAAAGGACAGCTCCTCAGGGCAGCAGGGGCCTGGGATTGAGCCCCACATCGGGCTCTCTGCTCAGCAGGGAGCCTGCTTCCCACCCTCTCTCTGCCTGCCTCTCTGCCTACTTGTGATCTCTGTCTGTCAAATAAATAAATAAATAAATCTTAAAAAAAAATAAGATGGCCATAGCATGTGAGGACATTAGGCCAGAATCACTGCATGAGTACTATGGGGGTTAATTAAAAGAAATAAATACATATACATATATGTGTGTGTGTATATATATACACACACATTACTTTAAACAATATATATATTCCTTTAAACAATAATGTGTATGTTCATTTAAGAAAATTTAGAAAATATAGAAATAAAAGAAAATTTAAAAATTACTATATCCCACTACCTAGATATAAATACTAGTGATATTTTAGTATATTTCCTTTCAGTACCTTTGGGAATATTTTGTTCTGATACAAATACACACACACACACACACACACACACGGATACATATTTTTTTAAATAATTGAAAAAAATTCTAAAAAAATTGAGACCAAGTGCTACGTGTTATACTGCCACTTGCTATTTTCTCTTGTGTTATTAGCACTATTTTTATTACCTCAAATATTCATTGTCTAAAGTACCTCAATTTATTTAAATCATGCACTAGTGTGAGTGTTTTTGTTGCCTACAGTGTTTTGCTAATATAAAGAAAATGCTACTCTGAACATCATTGGGGCTAAATCTTTGTATACATCAAGTTGTGATTGTTTACTCAGGATAACTTCCTAGAAATAGGTCAAAGGTAATCACATAATTAAGAACAAATAGGTTGCACATAATTAAGGGTCTTGATAAATACTTTCAAATTGCATTCCAGAACAGTTGTGAAATTTTACAGTCTCATTAGCAATATAAAAAAAAAGAGTGTGTATGTGTATTCGTGTATATTTGTGTTTGTATATATAGGTATGTGTGTTTCTTCTAGCATGCTATTTAGCTTAGGTGACTATATTGGAGTAACTAGCTGTTATAATTAATAAAATCTAAAATCACAATGCTTAACATCATAGAAATTTCCATTTTGCTCATGTGGTTGTCCAATGAGGGGCTCCTGGTGGGGATGACTTTCCTCTGTGGCTTGATTCAGGGATTCAGGCTCCACCATCTCGTGGCTAGGAATTATCTAGTGTCATGTCATTATTGTATCAACTAGTGGGGATATAGGAAAAAGATAAAGCATGATGGAGGTACAACCTCAGAGTCCATTAACTAGAACTTAATCACATGGTCAACCTAACTGCAAGAGAATATGGTCAGAGATTGCAGTCATAGGGGTCAAAAAACATAAACCTAGGTAGAACAATACAGCAGTTTCATGGAATAAAAAACTAATGTTTACTATATTGACACAAGAGGCCAATCACAATTGACAGGTCCATGTATACAATGAGGTTGAGATTTTTAAGTTTTAATGAGGGCAATTTAAGTTCTCTAGTTTTTCTACCTACATATTTGCAAATACATGATAGGTTTTTTAATATCAATTTTAAGTTCTTATTCAGTATTATACTATTAGTTTTTAATACAATATGCTTATGTGATAATGAAAGACATTAAATGCCTAGTCAAATATTAATCATGTACAGAGCACAACTTTTCATTTGACAACATTCAGTTCTTCTATCTGCTATGGTGCTTAGAATAATACTCAGGCAGGTAAATCTGCAGGTTCATTGAATGACTCTGCAGGCTGCCTTAGATTTCATTGATGTGTTTCCTTTTGTCCTCTTCTAGAAGACAACCCATGGCTTAACAATGATATATTTAAGGTCAACTTGTAGACGTAAGAATGGCTTTATATTTTTTCTTTTTTCACATTAAATGAAAGTTAAGGAGTCTGCCAAGATGATAACTAAATAATCTCAGAAATGTCCTTTTAGGAGAGCCAGTAAAATTTTCATAGAACTTGCAACACCATATTTTCTGTCCCTAGATATTAGCCTCAGTATACAGAATGGTATATAGAAAGGTAACATAGGAAGATTCAAGAGGAATGAAATACAGTTTCAAGAGACAAAACATTGATTCTTTCCCTAACAATTCTCTTGCTTCACTGATTATCCATTTTGTTCACCTGATTTGAACTGTGGTAAACAGAGAAAAGACAGCTTAGCCTCCCTTCAAACCCTTCAGTTTATCAAAGAGAAGAAGTTATGTAAGTGCAAAGTATGATTTTGAGTTATTTTGTAGCAAGTAGTAATACATATGCATTAAAGACCATGTTGGTCATTGAATGTTTTGTTAACACTTACCATTTTTTTGAGCAACAGCAGTGTTTCATAGAAAATGTGAAAGAGATAATGAAAGATTTACTTCCTTGAAATCAAAGGAGGCTCTGATATGAAAACATTTGGTAGGGTTACTGCCCAAACAAGAGAGAAAGACAAGAGCTGATCACAGTCGGAAAATGTGGAACCAGAATTATAATATTTACAGTGGAATGAGAGTCAAGTCATTGCCTTCAAATCTTCAACAAATATGCTGAGCAGACAAGGGACCACAAGCTCAGTAAATATAAATAGATGGTGGCCAGAATGAGGAAGATAAAAAATGACAAATGGAAATGAGGTGAGATAGAATGTACTAAAATATTTAATTTTAAGGGATAGATGAGGTTAAAAAAAAAAAAGAACTTCTCATCTTTTTTGCCTTGGATGACCGCTCTGATTCTTTTCCCCTCCAAAAAAAAAAAAAAAAAGTTGTGTTTCTGGCACTTCAAACAAAAGAGGCTCTTGATACATATAAGTGGCCCACTCCACGTACATTCCAGATAATAGCCACCTCTACTCAGATCCTTGTCTGTTGTCTTTAACTCCTTGTCGTGCTCGGATAGGTATTAGACTAAATTCTTTTACAAAGTTTGGGCCATAACTGCTTAGCAGGGGGTCAGGAAAGCACAAACTTTTATATGGACTTGTGTAGAGTATTACACAGGCTAGGATAACCTTTCATATTTTCTATGCTTGAAGACTTTCAATGATTATTAAGAAGTAATTATACACTGAGGATAAATGTGTGATAAGAACACAATAATATTGTGCCAATCTTGGCTTTATATCGAACTCTCTGATTTTTTTAGACTGATTTTATGATTTGTTTAGAATCACATTTCATGCTGTGATTCTGAAAGATGCCCTGGAACTCCCTGGCTTGGCACTGAAGGCTCTTCCTCATAAATTCAACCTTCTCTATCTTTTCAGTCCCTCCTTGTCATCCTGTAAGCTGTAGTTTTGCAACCTGTCTTTGCGTAGACCAGGGCTGGCACAGAACACCCTAATGACTATCTGTTATGACTGTCTTCAAGGCACAAGTTGAGTTTCATATTCCATGATTCTGTGATGATACTTTGCTGACTTTTAATTTCTTTCCTTCCCTCAGCAAATATTTGCTGAATCCCTACTATGGAACAGACACTATTCTCAGCTCTGGAGGAAACAGCAGTAAAGAAAACAAATCCCTGATCCCAAGAAGTCTACATTTGAGCATGGGGATACAGCTAGTAAACAAACAAACACATATGTAAAATGTCAATTAAGGAAAATAAAGCAGGGAACTGGGGTCTGAGCATGATATCATGGTGGGGAGATGATGCTATTTTTACACAGGTGGTCAAAGGCCTTATTGCAAGGAGAAATTAGAGCAGATATTCAAAGGAGTGCAAGAGACATGGGAACATTTTAAGGTACAGTGTCCCAGCAAAAGTCATGTCGAACCCTGTATTAGCCATCCATGCTGCAAAACAAGCTATCCCAAAATTAACTGGCTTAAAAAAACAATAAATATTTATTATTTCACATTCCTGTGGGCCAAATTTGAAAATGACTTCAGTGAGTCATTCTGGCTCAGAGTCTCTTAAGAGGTTATGCTCAAGGTGGTGTTAGACAGGACTATAGTCTCAGAAGGTTTGGCAAGGGTGGGAAGATCCAATTCCAAAATGATTCACTCAAAGGGTGCTGGTTGGTGGCAGGAGGCCTCGGTGTCTCCCCACATTGACCTCTCCAAGGGCTATTTAAGCATCCACATGACATGGTGACTGGTTGGCTGGCTTCTCCCAGAGCAAACAGTCCAAGATGGGGCAAGGTGGAAGCTACATGTCTTGCATGACATAGTCACAGATCACCATCTCTGCAAACTCCAACTGTTTCATAGACTAATTCTGTGGTAGGAGTTAGGAGAATTATATAAGAGTATGAATACCATGAGAAGGGAGACACTGGAGATAGTCCTGGAGGTTGGCAACCACAAGGCTCTGGTAAGGAGAGAGCTTGGCAAGTTCAAGGAACATGAGAAAGGACAGTGTGATTACAGTGGAATTATGAGGGGTGCAAAGGAAGAGACAGGGACTGAGGAGCAGCTGAAAGTCAAGTCATGTCGGACTCTATAGGCCAAAGTAGAAACTTTCAGTTGTTCACTGGTTAACAGGGAAAGCCACTAGAAGGTGGCAGGATAATTTATTGAATTGCTGAATTCCGTTTGTTCTTGTAACATTTTCTCTCCCCCCGCCCCTTATTTTCATCAGGATTTGCAGTTCTCTGTCTCAGGGCTTATGACTGGTCTGAAAACAGAAACAGCCAAAGGCCAAGGGATCCTTCCTGTAGGGTTGATAGAAATCTAACCTCTATGGCTGAAGAGCTCTGAAGGACCTCTGCAAGGTTTCTTTGAGGAGAAGGGGAGGATATTTTACTTTCAGATGATCCAAGGCTGGAGAAAAGGACTTCACAGGCACAGAAATCCAATCACAGTCCTAAGCTGTAGGCACCCTGGCCTTGCTCCCAGTGGCACTGGGGGAGCTTGGGAGTGGTTTTATGGTTCTTCAGTGGAAAAGATTGAAGCAAGAGAGACACAGGACATGAGTTGGTTTTTGAGGTGGGTGAATCAACAGTAACTAGTATGGCTCTTCATCAGCACCAGGATATTTACGCAACTCTCCCTGGACTATAGGTGCCCAAAGTTGAAATCAAGTTGAATTTCTCACCAGTTTGGTAGAAGAGAGGCTCATAGTGATAAGTTGATTTAGAGAAATAGGGTATCTTAGACACCTCATTTTGTGCACTGATACTCATTTAATAACATAACCAATATGTTTTACTTATTTCCTTCACTGTTAATGTTTATTGGTTCCGGCTAAGATAAAGTTCTTGGCCTCACTTTTGATTGGGGGATTATATTAAAATCAACCGTTAAATATCTTAAGACACTGTAAGCCATTAACACTTTAATGTGATTGAGTCCTTCAGTTTTCTCTGTATTTGATGACTTTGCTGAGCACACCTTGGAAATGTTTATAATCTATGCAGAAAAACAAGCCTTGCAGAGAAACAGGGTGAAGAGAGAGATGAGAGGAAAATGCGGTGATTCTACTCTTTTATCTGATTGTTTTGGTGTTTAACTTCCAATCTCTAAATAAGCTGTCACAATCTTGGACATAGCTATAAGATTATAATTAGCTGTAACATGGGACAGGAAATACTGTCTTTTAGCTGGGTATAGTGAACAATATCTTGACTCTAATGGAATGGAAGAAGAGAGAGTGCCTATTGAGTAGGTGACCAGTGGTCACTTCTATGTTCATGTAATTAAAAATATTTTTCCTATTTTTAGAAATCATGGCATCTGATTTTCTAAAGAAAAATTGTGGAGAATGCTAAAAAGATCGAAAATGAGTCCTTTGAATAAAACTGTTCTAGATTTCCTCTAATTAAAATATTTTTATATATGTAGATACTACTGTAGTAATATGCTTATTGAGAACTATAAGCTTTCAAAGTTGTTTCAGAGAACATTATATAAGTTGATGGTCCTAACAGTCCTGTGTGAGTGAGTTAAGTGAGACCTCTATTATATAAATATGAAACTGAGTCACAGAAATAATAAATGTCTTCCCCAGGGTCACATGGCTATGAGTTCTAATTTATTCTCTAGTTTTTCTGCTTTAGCATCATGTGGGAACATTGTGGGAAGGAGAGTTTTCCATGAAGGGCTGTAGTGCTGTTGGGATGGGGAGGGAAGTTGGTGCATAGGAACATGGCACCTCTGTCAAAATCACCTGCCTTCCCTTCACATTGTTCTTCCTCTGAATCACTGCATATTTGTCAAATAAAGCTGGAATCTCCCTCCCTGCTATTTCGGACCCCCCTTACACTGCTTTCAGTGTAGCAATAAGCCTTGGCATCAAATCCTGTGGTACAGGTACTGTGTGGATTCCAGATCTTCCATAAGGCACAAAATCAACCTCTGATTATGGACATTTGGCTATATAGTTAGTAATGCAAATGTTAGTGGCCAATCCTCCATGTTTTTGTGCATAAGGAGAGATCAACAAGAATAAGGTCATTAAGAATAAAATAGACCTAATGAATATGACAGTAAATGGTTACATGGAGTTTAGGGAAACTGAAAAGACTTTGTATATTTTATACATTCAGATGTCTTATAATTCTTGTTTTCATTTAGTTCACTTAAATCGTACTTGCATAAGAGACTTTGTGACAGAAGGAGGGAAAAAATTCAGTGATCATATTAAGTCTAAAGGAAAAATGTGGTTATTAAAGCATGTTAAATTTTTTTTAAAGATTTTATTTACTTGACAGAGAGATCACAAGTAGACAGAGAGGCAGGCAGAGTGAGAGGGGGAAGCAGGCTCCCCGCTGAGCAGAGAGCCCTATGCGGGGCTCGATCCCAGGACCCTGAGATCATGACCCAAGCTGAAGGCAGAGGCTTAGCCCACTGAGCAACCCAGGCATCCCAAAGCATGTTAATTTTAACTGAAAAATAGTTGATTGTTAACCTGGATTTTACCACTGTCACTATTTAAACATAAATTTTGAAAGCTACATAGACGTACCCAATTGAAGTTTTTGCGGTACTAGGTATTAAAAGCACGTTACAGACCACAAAAATTACTGATAATATTTCAAACATAAGACATCTGTAAATTCATACCATATATACTATTGCATGCCAGTAATCTGAAGAAATGAAAATTTCTCTTTTAAATTCCTATCCATGTTAGAAATGTAATTAGGCTCTCTCAGTGTTTAAAATTGGTGAAAGTATACCAAACACATACTGCCAGAGGTATTTATTGGGGTCTTTTCTTTCATACCACATAGTTTCCAGGTAAAAGAAAACTTAACTCTATTTTATAACCTTCTTTTTATAGATAATTTCAAACAGAATAATAGAAAATAGAAATAATGGAATACTACAGCAAACTCACACATACTTATCATCCAGTTTGACTGATGATAAATTCATGGCTTATCCTGTTTCATCTATACTCTTATCCTGCGGTAGATTACTAGATGGTCTCATATTTTTGACCACACCTTCTACTGAGAGATGGAACCTAATTCCCTTCCTCTTGAATGTGGGCTGACCATAGTAACTTGCTTGACCAGCAGAATGGGGCAGGAGTATCTTTCCAGTATTTCCAAGGTTAGGTCTTAATAAGCCTTGAAACTTCCATCTGGATCTTTCGGGACACATTCCCTGAGAGCTCTGATCAGCCATGTCAAATCTGACAACTTTGAAACTGCTGGTCTGAAGTCTCAGTTGAGTCCAGCCTCCCATAAATAAAATCATCTCTAAATCAATCAGTTAATCTGTCAGATCATCTTAGAGCCTCTGAACTTGCCCATCTGCTAACCAAATGCCACTGAATGACTTCAGATGGTACCACATGGAACAGAAGATTCCCAGGGCTAAAACTTGCTCAAATTCCTAGCCCTCAGAGTGGTAGATTTAATAAAATGTTTGTTGTTTTAAGCCACTAAGTTTGGGGTTATTTATGACATTGCAGTAGGTACAGTGGAACAATTATACAACCATTATCAGGGCAACCATAATTAACAATAATTTCTTAAGATGCTAAATATCCAGTTTTCGAATCACAAATCATCTTTATTATCTCATGGTTTTTTTAAACACTTTGTTTTAACCAAGATCTAAATAAAGTCCATGCATGGCAACTGATTTTTATATCTCTAAATCTCTTTCAATCTGTTGGTTTCCTCTTCCTTTTTTTTTCCAATTATTTTTCCAATTAATTTTTCCAATTTTTTCAAATTATTTGTTTAAGAAACTGGATTATTTGTCCTCAGTTTCCCACAATGTGGGGTTTCATATTATTTCATACATTCTCCTATCACTCGTGCTGTACATATAGAGGCTTGATAAATTTCAGGTTGATCTGTGGCCAGGCTGGTTCAGAGGTGATGGTGTACCCTTCCGTCAGGAGGCACATTGTATCAGGCTATCTCTTGTTTTCTGATGCTAGCAGCCACTGACAACTGTTGCCCAGATCCATTCATGAATTCAGGGTTGTGAAATGGAGATTGTATCGGTTATTACATGAGAAAAGATCAAAGAATCTCAGGGCATATAATAAGGAAGTATGTATTTAGCTTATTTCCCATCAATTTCACCTCCTCTTGTTTGCAGAAGGAAACCGACCTACAGCCAGATCCAAAGTCAGCAGGTGGCAAGATGGTTCTGGCTGCAATGGGAGGTGAAGAGTTAGGCCACAGGCCACCACCCCATGTGTGACCTTCCAGGTCAGGCCATAGGCAGTTGCAAGGCTTTGCCTCACAGGCCTCAGGGGGAGAATCTGCCCTGCCACACCAGACAGGGTACAAAGCACATTAGAGTCACTGGAGGTGCAGAGAGGGACTCAGGTCCCTTCCCCCAACCTGCTGTGTTCTCATACAGGGCTGCATTCCTAGCCCACATGCCTCCATTCAGATCTCACTTTACTGGGAACCTCAAGTGAGGCCCTTCCAGGTATAACCTCCAAGACCTTCATCAGGACCTTGGCCAAGGCATTTTTCTCCACTTGGACCCAGTACTTTTGTACTCTGGGCCCTTTCATCTGTCCTTCCTTCTTGAATATGGGCTGACGACATGAGGAGTCCCTGAGTCCACAAAAGACAGGAGCCTTTTGTTCAGGGTTCCTTCGATGTGAGCTGATTCTCCCCATCTGCAGAGCACCCACCTGACCCTAGACCTGTATTTTTCCATGGGGAACATGGGGACAAGGTGGGGGGCGGGAAGCTGGTGCTTTTCTCTTTTGCCTTTTATCTGCATTGTTGCAGTAAGTGAGTAAGGCTGAATGAACTGTCGCTTTCAGTTTGGCTGTTGTCCTAATAGACTGGGGTAACACCTGTGGCTCAATAGGGGGCATTGCAAAGTTACATAAAAAAGGGTGTGGCCAGCAAAGGAAACAGTTAACAAAACCAAAATACAACTGACAGAATGGGAGAAGACATATCAGATAAAGGCTAGTGTCCAAAATCTATAAAGAACTTATCAAACTCAACACCCAAAGAACAAATAACCCAATCAAGAAATGGGCAGAAGACAAGAACAGACATTTCTGCAAAGAAGACATCCAGATGGCCAACAGACACATGAAAAAGTGCTCCACATCACTCGGCATCAGGGAAATACAAATCAAAACCACAATGAGATATCACCTCACACCAGTCAGAATGGCTAAAATTAACAAGTCAGGAAATGACAGATGCTGGCAAGGATGCGGAGAAAGGGGAACCCTCCTACAC
>PISX010009160.1:21049-77067 GCA_004024625.1 Mellivora capensis | reverse complement strand
TATTTAATTAAAGATGCTGACCTAGTTGATTATCCACCTTGCAAACTTTAACAAGTTGAGATTTAGAGGATCAATGGTACAAATCTAATAATAATAAATGTGTAATTATTAGCCCAATATAAAGGAAATCTTTATAAACGAGATAGGAAACTCAGAAAAGATAAATATATTTGATTTGAGAAGGAAGTGTGAGAAGTTCAAATGATTAAGCTATATATCACAGTCAGAAGGCACACTTATCTGGAAAGAAGGACATCTGTGTCAGTCTGATAGTCAATATTTCTGATAGAAAAAGGACTCTTGTAAACTGAAAATATAAAAACATATTTTAAAGAAATGGGTGTGGAATATGTATTATGCATAGTATTTTGTCTACATTGAGAATTTTCCAAAAATTATTCACCATATTGGAAATCACATCATAATTTATGGTACTGAATTCATTAACACAACACACTTGCATATGCATTTGTTTATAACAAAATATTCATTATTTTTATTTTCTTATTTTTTATGGAGGTATAATTGACAGATAACACTATATTATCTGTATATCTGTATATTAACTGTACAACATTATATTATCTGTACAACAGCCCTTTGGGTTTTGTGGATGTGAGTCTTGTTGACTTTCAAAGCCAGAGGTTTTAGGGGCTCAGAGCTCAGGTGCAAGTCTGAAGTGTTGTGTTGTTTAATGTAGAAAAAAAGCCTTTGCTCCTCATCAGAGCCTTAGCTCCAATTTTTCTGTTTCCCCCGACTGTGAGTCCCTGTACCAGGGGTGGGATTTATGGTGAGACCCTGTCTCAGCTTCTCTTACCTGCCTGGATGTGGCCCCTTTCTCATTTAATGTGAAGGAGCTATTCAGGTAGTCCTCGGGTCTTTTTCAGAAGGAGTTGCTTGATATGTAGCCATAGATTTGGTGTGTCTGTGGGAGGAGGGGAGTTCAGAATTTAACTTCATCACCATCTTAGACCCCCTCTCTTCACCTGTCCATTATTTTAAAACAGCAAATATAGAGAAAAATTATTGATAAAATTTCAGCTGAATATTGATAATGGATGTTATGACATTTCCCACAACTGAACAGATAATGAATGCTTACCCTGCCAATACACTGTTTTCCTAATAAAGCAAGAAACCAGTCAAGAAAAATGAAAGTTTTAGAAGCAAACATGTTGATAAAATCAGAGGGTGAAAGATATCTCTTGGAATGTTTAAAAAAATCTACTGATCAGAAGGATGCACACTGTATTTCTTAATGAAATAGGTCAAAAACTTGCAAAGTGCCATAATTGATACAACATAAGGGGAAAAGTGACCTTTAACAAGTTGACCAAAATCTAAATACAATAACCTGGTCTGTTTTATTTATAACTGAAGCTTGAGTAATATTGTCAAGATGATGAAAAATGTTGAAATTTATGTAATGAACTGCAGTCAAGTGAATTTTCATCTTGATAATGCCATTTCACTTTTGGCATATAAAAGGTTCATAAGGAATAGTCATAGTGTGTATGTGCCGCCAAAGCAAGCACAAAATAATCATAGTATAAAAGTTACTTTCAGAATTACTCATGATGGCTATATAGGGCTGCTAATATATCAAATATAAGTTATTTCACAGAAAAATGTTTTTTCATCCAATGTCATTGCTTACACCAGAGGTATGACATAAGATGTGATTATTCACTATACAAATTTTCTGTCCATTTTAAAAACTAGCATCAGATGTTGTAGGAATTCATTGCCTTATACTTTGACAACTCTTAATCTAAGGGGTCTGAGTCAACAAATTAATGAATGTTGTTTTTAATTCTATTAAAAATATATGATTGACCGCTGGATTAATAGATTATTGCATATATTGTAAAGATTCTCATTCTACACCAAGTAGATGACTCTCCAAAGTAAGTAGTTTATCTTTAAAAAATATTTCATATTGTTTTATATTTTTTATTCAACCAATAAAATAATAAACATCATAATTGAGGTGGGCATCTGAGTGATATGCTGGTTGAGCATCTGACTCTTGGTTTCAGCTCAGGTTGTGATCATCGGGCAGTAAGACTGAGACCCGTGTCAGACTCTGTGCCCAATGCAGAGTCTGCTTGAGGCTCTCTCTCCCTTTCCCGCTTCCCGATACTTTCTCTCTCCCTCTTTCTTTCTAAAATAAACAAATCTTTAATAAAAATAAGCATCATAATTAATATTATTAGTGAAATTGTTAAAATAATATGATAGCTTTTGAATGTGTTTGAAATTCCTCAAGGATATGAGATTAATTCATTAAATGAAGGGAAATTTGTTAATTATAAATAAACTTATTTTAAGCAAACACATTTGCTTACCAGGCATTTTCCATTTCCAAATTTCAGCCATTTATTTAATTTATTTTGGGTAGATTTAAAGACTGACTTGAAAATATTGCTTTTACTTGAATGCTCTTTAAAAATGGGTCAGATTTAAAAGTTTCCACCTTGGTCTTTTCCAACTTAGTTGGTGATAATGTCATCCTTCTAAGCCAAAAGCTTTGGAGCTGTTCTTGATACATCTTTTTCTTTGAAACCTCACATCTGATCCTTCAAGAAATCTTGTCTCTCTATTAGGAATTTGACCACTACTCACCACCACTACTTACCACCATTACTCTGTTCTTTTGGAGTGATTACAATAGACTCCTAACTGGTCTCCCTGCTTCCACCCTTGCTGCCTGCCCCTCTCTTCTCCAAAAGGAGAAGAAATTACCTGGCTTCTGTGATAAGTCATGTAAATTGGATCTTTCTTCTGTTCAAAACTCTGCAGTGGTTTCCAGTTTCACCCAGGGGAAAAAATCCAAAATCCCTATGTGACCTGTGTGATCTGACTCCTCAGTGTTAATTCTCTCAGCTTCTATCTCATTCCCTCCCCTTGCTCATGCCAGAGCAGCCACAATAGTTTTCTTGCTATTTCTCCAGTGGGCCCATTTCTCCAACATGCCTTTGTTCTAGCTATTGCCTTTCCATGGATAAAAATCTTTCTCCATGAGGGGCACCTGGGTGGCTCAGTTGGTTAAGCAGCTACCTTCAGCTCAGGTCGTGATCCTGGGGTCCTGGAATCGAGTCTCACATTGGGCTCTTTGCTCAGTGGGGAGTCTACTTCTCCCTTCACCCTTTGCCCAGCTCATGATTGCTCTCTCTCAAATAAATAAATCTAAAAAATCTTTAAACAAACTAACAAAAATCTTTCTCCATGAAAAACTTCAGCCTACTGCCTTAGCTCCATCAAGTCTTTGGTTAATAACTCCTATCCATGCCACCTTATTTCACAATAGCAATCTCCTCTATCCTCCTTTATAGTCATTTTTTCTGTGGATTTATTGCTATATAACACCGTATACATTGTTACTGTTTATATTTCTTTTCTATCTATTCTTCCTAGACTATAAGTTCCATAGGATGAAGGACCTTTTTCTGTTTTGTTCAATTCAGCCCCCTACCAAATAATGACTCAAAATGTATGGGAGGATATTTGAATCTTTCAAAAGATGGGATTCAAATAAAATATTATTGAGTAAGTAGAGATTCTGGGATCTCATTGCATTAGATTAATGCAGGATCTTTAAAAAGTATTTCATATTATTTTAAGCTTATAATGTTTAATTTTTATGGCACAATAAGAAATTTATATTGTGAAATTAGATATGGGAATAATTTAATAATGGCTTACCTGTTGTTTTTTTCATCTTATTCTGATGCTGTCCTCAGAGATTTACTCTATGTTCTTTATTATTTATTCTTTTTCCATTCCAGTCTTCATGTCTCCATCACTTATTGAAGGATGCATTCTTCCAAGGTCTTTTTAAATGGTAGATGCTGAATATGTGTTAAATGTCAAAATAAAGATTTGTTTTCTGTAATTCTTTTTTTGTTTGTTTGTTTTCTGTAATTCTTAATTACTACTCTCTCTTATGCTGTGTTGGCCTTCTTATTGCTGCATAATAATTTTAGGGCTTAAATCAGCTACATTTATTGTCCCAAAGTTTCTGTGGGTCAGGATACCAAGTACAACTTAGCTGGGTATGCTGCTTAGTGTCTAATAAGTCTATAATCAGTGTTGGCCAGCATTGGACTGTGATATAAGAATTGAGAGCCTTCCAAGCTCATGTGTTTTTTAGCACAGTTTATTTCTTTGCAGCTCACTCATAGAGAGTTACCTCTTCAATGTCAGCAATAGAATCTCTCTGGTCTCTATGTTACTGTTAAAGGCTTCACCTGATTAGATCAGGCCCACCCAGGATAATTTCCTTTTCTATTAACTCAAATCCAACTGACTGGGGACCTCAATTACATATGCAAAATGCATTTTGTCATGTTAAATCTCATTAAATGATGCTCTATCACCTTTATTGTATGCTATTGGTTAGAAGTAAGTTACAGGTTTCTTTCACATTCACAGGAAAGATTACACAAGGGTGGGAATCATTATAGAATTTAGAATTCTACCTATCACATGTCATCATGTAGGAAAATAATTGGATGAAAATACTCATAAATGAGACCCATTTCATTTGCAATAATTTGATACTTCCTTTACTTCAGTCATATTACTTCTATTTCAGTTAAAGTTATTTCCCTCTTTATTTTATCATGTAGAAATAAATAAGACAATACAATTTACTTTCGCATTAGTTTTATTTTACTGTTTAGCCATATCAGCACTCTTTAAGATCTCCCCAAATTTCTTGTACAGAATGACTTTTCTTCTTTTTGTTTTACTTTTAAGGTTCTTTAAGTAGGTGTAAGCATATAATTACTTCATGGTATTATATAATAACGGCATCACCAAACATTTTTGTGTTGATATTCTAAAATTATATATTAGGAATACTTTTATTATATTCCCTCTTATGTTGCAGTTAGAAATTATATGTGTAAATAGATGATATATCTATGACTTTAATTTCAAAATGGCAAAAAATTGTTACATTTAATTTTAGGATGGTGAAGGATGCCTTACTAAATATTTCTAATAACAAGTCGACACACAGATAAGCTTTAAAATTGTTAAGGTAGAAATTTAAATGACTCATTTGAGTAAAATAGAACCAAAGGCTCTATTACAACACTGATATGTAAAATTATAACCTGAAAGAAGGTGGAAAAACTTTTTAAACAGAAGTGAAAATTAAAAAATACAGTAAAGCATCTTAAATTAGAACTTAAGTTATGTATTTGGGCAGGAATAATACCGAGATGCCAGTGTGAATTCCTGATTAAAATCATTATTATATGTGTGTGCCTAATGTGCATGTTCTGTTGCTATTTCAGTGATTATTTTCATTAACAATAACAGTGCAATTAAGAAATACATAAAATGCCAGTAAGGTTGAAATGTAAGTCAGATATTGAGTAGAATATTCGTTATGTGCCCACCTCTGGCTGCCATGAGAATGTGTGTCACAGACTTCCATCTGCATGGCAGGTAATTGAGAGGGCCCCAGATGCCCTGCTGTGAATCTATCAAGGCATTTGCTTCCCATGAGCCATGCTTCCCATGGGCTGTTTCTAGGCTGTAACAGCTCAGCAAGGACACTAGGTAACCCTGTTCTGACCAAACACAAGTCCTCTCTGATGGGTGACGGTGGCTCGGCCATCCTGACCGTCTTGATGCTTCCTCAAACTGTATGGAAGTCTAGAATGCTTTCACCCAACCTTTCTTTTGACTCTCCTTCACTTGGAGTTAGAGTTGTATCAGGTCTTACTGTCTCTCCTAGTCTCCCTGGCTCCCTCCCCATTTCCTCACACAGGTATTTTCCTTAATAAAATCTTTACATGTTTAATCCTATCTTGGATCTACTTCCAGGAGGACCTGAACTAATTTCCTCTTATTTCAATGAAATGGAACATGAGACTCATCTCATCAAGGTCTAACACAAATAGGATTTTTGAGTATTTTTCATTTCTTTGACTTGTAAAGTAATTATTTCAGGTGGTAGTTTAAAGCCTTTGTTCATTTTCTAAAGGAATCTAATTACATCCCTGGGATGGCCAATATCACTTATGATTACATGTTTTGGCTCAACATAGTGGATTCTGTTATGTTTTTTCTTCAGGCAGGGGCAGTGTCTTTTTTGGTTACCAAAGCTATTATCTCCATTCATTACATACACTGTGGTTTACATAGTTTAAAGTTGCATTGAGGGCATTGGGAGGTTTTTATGATGATTGCTCTGAAATGGAAGATTGAGCTATAGGATGTCATTATTTTTCTCAAAGCAGTATCGGTTAGCACTGTATTTGATGGGACACCAGGAACCATCAGTGTGGATTTAGTTAGAAACAAAGCCTACATGAAGTAGATTTACAGATAAAAATAGTTTCTCTTTAATTGGGAAAATAAAACAATTTTCATTAGTCTGTCTAGAGTTCTCAGAAGAATTCTGAATACGTTTAAGAAAAAAATCCCCTGTCCTAATATTTTTTCTGATGATTGCTACTTATATTTCCCTAATTGTCTATGGAATATACTTTTTTCCTTTCTTACCAGATTAATCGATGTGTCAGAAATACTGTGACAAATCTAAGTGGGAGAGTAAATGGGTATTTGAAGCCCTGTAAGGTTAAGAAAGTAATTAGAGATCATTAGTTTCAAGAAAAAGCAACCATAGATCAGAAAGAATTCATGAAGTCAGTTTTAGGTTCTATAGTTATCTAAAGTCTGTTCCTAAATTTATTGTCAGAGAATAGGAAACAGCAAAATCAGAAGTCTGAATGGTGTAAAAGAGACAATGGCTTTACTTTCCAACCCTAGCTGCTAACCACTGAACCTTCCTGAAGTTAATGAGACATAAAAGGAGTGAGACTGAGGTTCATGTGTCAATAATGCAGTTAGTTATGTTATGCTGGAGTACTCTGATTCACTGGGTATTTCTCATTTTAATATCACATTGATTATTATGAGCAGACCCCTTATTGATCTAATAAAATTATGCCCATTAAAGAATGTAAATTTTAATTATGAAAAATTATGAGATTCTATTATTTCAATGGATGGTACTTCTTTTCTATTGTTTTTCATGCTTCTTAATGTCCAGGTTAACATTAGTGAGGTAACACAAGTGCAAGATCAACTCCTGAGAGTACATGCCTCATTAAGTTTTAAATCCTGAGTGCCTTGTTTGCCTCACCTTACTCCCAGATTTGCTTTCTTTCTGTTGTGACAATATTTGACAGGATCAACTTCCTTAAGGATGGTTTATCCTGTACCAATGCATCTCAGTTCTTTGACTTGACAGACATGTCTTCCAATGATCTTTCTTTTAATCCCCTCTGCTTTTTAATGATAAACCACAGACTTTCTTATTACCAAAGACTACACCAGTTCTAATACATAGATAGATGCCAAACATCCCACTTTTCACTAACTCTACTAACTTTCTAGCTTACTCTCTCTAGTATCCTCACTGGATGAATTCTTATGCCTACTTGAGGAAGTTAACGTTATTTTCTCCTTAATGCTCTCCTTCATTCCTTCATGTGCTTTTTTTTTTTTCCTTTACCATACTTAGAGCCTATTATGAAAATCATCCCTTTGGATGCATCTACATTTCTCCATCGTCTAAATTTACCAAACTCCTTTCCAAGTTTTCTGCTCCACATCTGTAACTTAGAGATGGACATGTTAAAAACAAAACGAAACAAAAAATACCCCAAAAAACAAAAACCAAAAACCAACAAACCAGCCGACAACAGAAAACTCAGTGGACTGGGCCTGTTTTTCACAGATTTCGAGATTTCCCTGAGCTCTGTTCAACTGTTCCACTACGTTTTCCTAGTCATTTTTTCCTCCTAAGTTTCAACATCTATTTTGCAGTTTCTCCTTCTTCTCCAACCTTCAACATCCATTTCTTATTCTTCATTTTGAGCTGATAAAGCAATGAGGACACAAACCTCCTTGTAATTAATTGTGTTCTTATTTATCAATTCCTCTCTATTCATATCAATTCCTCTCATATTTTCAGCCTTCCATTATGTTCGATGAACTGCCTTAGAATCTGTTTACAACCAACCCTTTTTTGGGTCCCCATTTGCTTATTCAAGGATTTCATTTTTGCAGTATCTCCTTTCTGTCCTGCATCATCAGTTTCTCCTTTTGAATCAATGCCTTTGGCATACCAACATGCCATAATATATCTGATCTTAAAAATTATAGAAACTTGTTCTTGACTCTCTGTCTACATCTAGATGTTTCGTATTTCTCTCCTTCCCTTTAAAACAAAACTCCTTGAAACATTTTATTCTTGTACCAGTTTTATACTTGTACTCACAGAAACCAAATGAATATTATGGAAGATGGGATTAACTATAGAAATTATGGGGGAGAAGCTGGGAAATAAGGCCACAGCAAAGGGAATTAGAAGAACATAGAAAAGTTTCTAATCACTCTTCTGAAACACTTATGTGGGTGAATAAGTCAGAGACTTCTGGAAAGCCAGGCATGTCCAGCTTCCAGAGTGGGGCCATAAAGCAGAGCTACAAGAGAAGCCTATGGAAGACTGTTGTCTATGAACCTGGGGATGGAACTGGGGTTGTTGTATCAGCAGAGCTGGTAGTAAGGAAGAAGAGCTACATGCAGAGGGAGAGGAGATAGAGGTCCAAGCTGACAAATTCTGTGTCTCTCACTTCATCTAACTTTGGTTGCCTTCAGAGAGTAATGGCTACTGATTCATTCTGGATGCAAATTTCTCTTTTGTATGAATCTAATCTAGAGACATACAGAGAATGGATTTTATAAAACTTTGTTCTAGCTTACTCAAATCATCACAGTATAAAAGCACCACAACACTTATTTTATCAACTTCTCCTGCTTTCCATTATTACTTCAACTCATTCATATCAAGAGTTTAATAGCATCAAATCATTAGATCATTTCTTAATAAAGCCTACCTATGAGTTCATGTTATAAAGTTCAATAATTTCTCAAACATTGTGTTAATTAACCCTTCAGGTACATTTTTGCAGCTCTTGAAAGAATTCTTTGCCTTGTGTCAGGGACACAGGGACACAAATTCAGTCTCATATTTCTTCCTTCCTCATGGGCAAGGACCTTTCCATTTTTCTTCATAGATCCCTTTCCTTTTTCCAACCTATCCAGGTTGGAATGCCAGAGAACGTGCTTAGTCCTCACCTTTTCTACCTCCTAGCATTCTACAGATATTGTCACTAATTCCCATTGTTTAAATATAATGTATATCGTCATGACACTCATATTTATATTTTAGCCCTAACATCTCCTCTGAACTCCAGACTTGTATATATAGTTTCCTAACTGATAGCTCATTCAGTGTCTAATTGACATCTGAAACATAACCATCCAACAAAGAACTCTTTATCAACTTCCTTAATCTTCCCAAATTCTTCCCTATAATTAAAGGGCACTATTATTTATCCAGTTGTTAAGAAATTCTCAGGTGCTACTTTAACATTGCGAATGCTGTCTCCCATTATACTGGTTTGACTGGTTAAAGAAGTAATCATTCAATATCAAGTGACCTCCAAAAATCATGAGACATGTTGGGTGACCCACTAAGTTTCTATTCTAGAGCTATCTATGATGGATAGATTATAGCCTAGGAAATGTACCTTAGGGCTTATATGATATTATTTTAATAAGATTTTATTTTATTCATCTGAGAGAGAGAGAGAGAGAGAGAGAGCACAAGCCGGGGGGGGGGGGGGGGGGCAGAGGGAGAGGGATAAGCAGGCTCCCCCTGAGCAGGGAGCCCTATGGGGGGGACTCGATCCCAGGACCCTGAGATCACACCCTGAGTCCAAGGCGAACACTTAACTGAGTCACCCAGGCGCCATGACATTTTTTTTTCTTTTTAAATAAAGATCCCAGTCAAAGAAATGAATGGATAAGACAACCAAGGAGAGACTTCTTGAGGTGGTCACACTTGTCCTCAGCTTGGAAAAATGTGAGTGACTAGGGACTGGTGTTTTTGGAAACTGTATAAGCTTTACTGGTAGGGGATTTTCTGAAGGTGTCTCTTACAGAGGGGCTCTTCCCCCTAAAGCTCCAGAGGGCGGTTGAGTGTGAGAAGGGGTAATTTGGTGGCCACAGTGAGTGCCTCTGGCTGGCATATCACTGGCAGAGTTCCTGAACGCCAGGTGATTATCTCTGTCTGCACACTTTATATGATATTTTTATGCAAATCAGTGCCCCACGTACCCGGCAAGTTCCCTTGTCCACTTTCCTCAAGAAAAGCTATCATCATGACTTCTAGCTTTCAAGGGCTGTAAAATTTGATAAAATAGTGCAACCTAAGATATTGCAGTCTGGGTGATGGTTAAACACATTAACATTAAAAGCAGATAATTGTCTTAAATTTTATCATATACATCCAGGGCTTAGCAGCAAGGAAGCCTAGCAGCAAGGAGTGAATGATGTGCGAATTGCATTTACTGTGGCAAGACTGATAGAGGGGTTAATGCTTTAAAAAATATCTCATTACAGAATCTTGTGAATCTAAGGTTGATTTGTTATTATTATTATATTATTATTATTATTATTATTATTATTATTATTATTATATTATTATTTTAGGTTCCCAGGCCAGGGGGATTATGGCATTTGTCTAGTCTATGGAAATAAACTTGACTTTAAGAATTAGAAAAGAGGGGACGCCTGGGTGGCTCAGTTGGTTGAGCGGCTGCCTTCGGCTCAGGTCATGATCCCAGCGTCCTGGGATTGAGTCCCACATCGGGCTCCTTGCTCGGTGGGGAGCCTGCTTCTCCCTCTGCCTCTGTCTGCCACTCTGTCTGCCTGTGCTCGCTCGCTCTCTCTCCCTCTGTCTCTGACAAATGAATAAATTAAAAAAAAATTTAAAAAAAGAATTAGAAAAGAGAAACCTTTATAGTAGCAACAACAGTCAGGGCAATTAGATACTCAGGTGTAAAGGAGATGATTTTATTTTCATATGCTGTAAATCCTTTTTCTCATGAAGATTACATATTCTAAAAATGTGAAATATCTTGCTCTGAAAAGATTGTTGCAGGTCATGAAAGTTTATTCAAGAGACTCTCGTTATTTGAATTATCAGCATTTATATTCTAAACATAGCAGAGTTCTTATCACTGAAAATGCATCTCCTGTGCCAATTTCCCTTCCCATCACCATGAGAGCAGAGGCAGTAGAGTCTCTTACAAACCCTCCACTCATTTCAGAAAGAATGGTGTATGTTTTGGCTTCCTAAACTCAAGTTGTTTCTGCATCAGACTACTGCTTTGCAAATAAGCAGCATTTTTTTCTGCTGTGGTCTTGTGGTCTAATATTAATACATTTTCACAATGGAAACCCGATGGATTAGATCATTTTCCTAGGTTTGTATCCCAGGGGATATCTAACCTATGTTGCTTGTTTTAATTAAATTACCACATTTTCCATATGATTAAATGCCTGAATAATGAAGACTTATGGGACTAACTGTTAATGCACCTTACATTAATATGAGCAATTGGGGGGGGACATGTGATTTTACTTTAAGTAAAATCTTTCAGTAGCAAATGTTTCACCTCTTCCCTTTTTTTCCCAGAGCAATGAGAGTTACAGCACTGCAGAACACCAACCAGTGGAGCCTCCTGCAGTGGCCCTCAATGAATGGGAAAGAGCATCTTTGCGATTTTCCTTTAGACCTTGGAATATGGAAGGATATTCTGGGTAGGGGCCCATGTTTGTGGAGTAGTGATATTGACTGACTCCTATTCCTACTGGAATAGGACCACTTGCCTTTTTTTTTTCTCCCTACATGTCAGATATACTTTACATCAGCTATGTAGACCTATCAGCCCATCAATATAGATAGTCATGGGGTATCTAATAGTCAATTGACAATTGACTTTACATCAGCTATGTAGACCTATCAGCCCATCAATATAGATAGTCATGGGGTATCTAATAGTCAATTGACAAAATGACAATAGTCATTGTGTACAATGACTTTACATTTCAACTCAGAAGAGTTTATACAATCCTTTTCCTTTTCCAGTATCATCATGATAGCCTCAAAGTCAAAAATAATTAGGCTAATAGGGAAAAGAATATATCTTGATTTGTATGTCAGAAACATTCCCTAAACTATGGTTATTAAGCTAAAAATAAACCATCTAAAACCATTGTAAATGTTGTGCATACTTTAGCCAGAAGTGATTACGTTTAGTTACATCTGAGATCAGTTAGATGTTTTATTTTCTATTTGATTATTCAGTGATAATTCTAACCTAAAATTATATATTTTATTACCTTAACCTAAATTTAATTGAGAAGACTTTATGAGTACTGTAAATATATTGACAAAATTGTTTTTCTTAGACTTTAAAAAGAGAAATTTGAGGATCTTTGAAGAGTTCTCACATAATGTTTTGTTTGTTTGTTTTGTACTTTGGACTTTTTTGAGAAAAAAGTTACAAAAGGAAAAAAATCAGAATACCTTTTTCATTTTTGGGTGTAAATTGAGAGGGTAGACTAGGGAAATAATACAGATTTTTGGGAGGCAAATTCTGGTTCTTGCTAGCTATATGAGTTGGACATCAGTTTTTTCATCCGTGTAATGTGGCTATGAGTACTTACCTCACAGGATTATTCTGAGTAAATGAAATGCTTCTTCTGAAGAATCTAGTAGGTGTCATGTAGTAAATTCTCAGTAAATGTGAGGTCCCCTTTCTTTCCTCTCTCTCTCTGGAAACTTCCACCATATGTGAGTGAAAGAAATAAAGGAGAAAATTCCTTTTTTTTTTTTTCCTTTCCCCTTTTAAAGCCATAAAGTATTTAAGGAAAATACTATACTAGATTTTGAGATGGATAAAACACATGCATTTGGTTTGTTAACTTTCTAGTTAAGAGATTTATTCCCTAGCTCGTTTAAATATTTTGAGAAACATACTGTTACATTTAAACATGAAATCTGTCTCCCTTACACTTCATGAAGCTTTTCCAGTTTCCTGTCTTCAAGTTAGGAAATGATGAGGTTGAAAGCATTCTGGCCTCAAGACACTGACCACGAAAGTTCATTCAACTTCTCATAAATGCCTCAAGACTTTCAAATGTAAAACATTTGGGCAATAGGCTTAGTCAAGGGACATGATACCAGCCTCCTTTGTTATGGCATTTATCAGACCCTGATTTGTAGAGTACAAAGTTTCAAAGCTTGACTTTCCTTCTTAGATGCTGCATACCATTCAGACTATCTCATTCCCTGATGTTTGTACTCCTTTTTGCCCATGATTCACTTCCTATTCTGCCCAGCTTCATATCGTCATAGTTATTCTGCTTGTGTTTTTTCTCCTCCTTTAAGACATTTTTCAGAATTTAGAGTTGTGGGAAGGAAATATAAGTTTTGACTCATTTAAGGAGCTTCAATTTATACTTTTGACAAATATTTGCCCAAAATAATATCAATAGAGTGCCATTATCTTAGTGTGTTTCTGGTCAGTAATAGCCTTAGTCTTGCCCCTCTTAGTGTAAACAAATAAGATCTCATAGTTTGTAACCATGGAGAAAGCAAGAGTTTACAAACATTTATACACAGTTATAAAGCTTCCCTGGAGCAAAATGGATGCGACTGAAGGGAAGATAAATTATCTTTAAAGATGTTTCTCAGATTGGATTGTTCTTAATAAATAACTCCATTCTACACGTTTCTCTTTTGGAGCCAAATTTTGCTTTTGGTTTCTTGGCCTGTTCTGTGTGTTCACAGAGGGAGGTCCACATGAGAAAGCATACTGTTGTCTCAACTTTAAAGAATTTAGAAAAAGTAAAACCATGCTTTGCTGTGAAGATTTGTTTCTCAGTGAATATTTCCTGAGTGCCTACTATGTGATCACCATGCGTAGAGGCTTATTAGGGAGACAGGCAGGTGGAAAAATTAGGCAGTGACAGAGGACAGCAGATATAGTACCAGATGACTATACATTACTGTGGGATAGTAATTCTCAGTGGGAATGATTTTGCCCCCATCCACAAAGGCATTTGGCAATGTCTGGGGGCATTTTTGATTGTCACAACTATAGGGGAGATGCTTCTCACATTTGTAGGGGCAGTTTTTGTAGGATGTTTAGTAGCATCCTACAATACATAGCATAGTCCCCACAGCAGTGAATTATCTGGCTTAATAATGCTAAACTTGAGAAACCCTTCTGTAGAAATGTCAAGGAAGAGAGTCTGACAAGTGGAAAGCCCTTTCTTTTACAAAATTCTGTCAGAACATGATAATTTAAATAACTTTTTAAAAATGCTTGTTTCTTTTTGGAAAATATTTGTTTCTTTTTTTACAAGAATTGAAGTACCTTGTAGTTGTTAGCTAGATACCAGAGTGGTACTTATGAGTTTCTGAGTATCAAAGGTTTTGTGGAAAATGCTTCTTGAGTTTTGGCTTTATAGCCTTTCCCTCTTTGAGGCTCAAATAGGAGTCCATGAGACATGGTGAGGTAACCAATGTCCATGATGCCCAAAATTCTGTCTTTTCCTGAGGTTTCCTTTACTCATTCCAGAGCTATCACATAAATTATCTCCTAGAAGGTGCCCTCACCGATCCATCACATCTGCCAAGACACACTTGGAAACCACCAGAAGATGGAGTTAAGGCCAAAGCTGGTATCCCTGCACTTATTTTGGTGATTTGTAATCAGAAAATAGATAGATGAGAGAGGGCATGAGGGCATGAGATATGGAGACTGGGGAGACAGGGAAAGGGAGAGAGGTTGAGGGGAGAAGAGAGGGCAGCATGCATGAGGGATGGTACTTTTGACATCAGTTTATAACTGTTCTAACAACTGGATTTTTTGGAAGATCTTTGGTTTGGTCACGATTGTTCTTCTTCTTCCCTTCCCTCTTCAAAAAAATGTTCCTAATCTTCACAGAGGCTTAGAGGACTTTGCTATATTCTCCTGCACAGTCTCTGCATCTCTCTGAGTATTTATATGATAATTGTCTCTTTAGGTGTTCATCTTCCTTAACAGGCTGAAAGCAAGGGGAGGGCAAGGACGGTGTTAGCTCCGTTTCTAGGACAGTGCCTGCTGCATGATAGCCACAAACACCTGTGCAGTTGATAAAAAGCCAGTACCTATTATGGTGCTGAACCAAACTTCAAACAAGAACACTTAATGAAGTTTTCTATTTTTCTGGGTTTGATACAGCTCTAGTTCTGCCTGACACCTCTTTCTTGGAGGGCGATAGAGGGATATAAAGCATAATATCCTCTTACTTCTTTCACCCATCAGCCCAACCACAGTACAGGCTTTATTTTTTGTTCCATTTCATCTTGAAATTTCTTATTCTAAGTCTCTTTTCAGAATTACTGTCTTTATTTATAGTGATTGTGTGTTTTATCTCTTCGTTGAATTATTGACTCCCGGATGACAAAGACTCTGCCATATCTTTGTTTTTTATATTCAAAGTACTTTATTTTCACCAGGGAACATGAAAATGCCTGGGGTTGCTATAAATGTGTTAAGAAAGATGACAACATCTAGGGTTTAGTCTTTGTCTCCTAATGCAGAGCGCTATGAACAAATTATTTTTTCCTTTTCTTTCGTTCTTTCTTTCTTTTGTTTTTTTGGTGGAAAGGCAGAGAAAAATGAAATGAGGAAGATTGGCAATAAAGTAGAATTATTAGTGGGAAGGGAAAAAACAAGGTCTTAATGGGAAGTGAAAGAACAGTGGGGTAAAGCTTGCGATAGAAGTGAGATGTAAGGGACATAGGGGAGATGGAGAAAGTAAGTGAGGATGGAGACTAGGTGGCAGGAAGCATATGCTCTCAATGTGCGTTTGTGCCAGGAATCTTAGGTTTCTGATCATTTTTAATTTTTATAGCAGATGAGTAGTGGACTCAAAATAGATAACATATTAAGGGATAATTATCTCAACTCTTTAGTCTCACTGCTGCTCTAATGGAGAAATTACTTCATACAGAGAAATAATTATGCCATTTTTCATACTCAGCTCCATAGTGGTGAATTACATTTGTTTAGGCAAGATCTAATTTTTCTCAGATACTGTGGGGAATCCTACAAATCTGTTACTCGTGTTTTCATTTTATGATCAACTTAGTTATTAAGTAAACTTAGAGATAACTGATTTTCTCTCTCTGTCTTTTCTGTATCGATCAATGATTGTATCTTGGCAATTAGAGTGAATATATATCGTCTGATTTCAAATAAAAATAAAGGCATGCAAATCATTTTCCTGTGGCTCAAGCTTTGCTCCTTCATTATACATTTATAGACACACCCTCTTTCTCATTGCAGAATTGTGAATTGTAAAATATATGCAACATTCTTATACAGTTTATGATGAGCAACTGACAAGAGGGATTAAATCAGAAGGCAAGATGCTCTGCTGGAATTGACTGGAGTCACTGCTGTTGAAATGCCAGAGCACAGTATGTGCATATTTTCCCTCTTCTCTCACTGCCTAATTGAGAGAGGCGTTAATGCAATGAACAGTGCTGAAAGCAAAGTGCCAGCTCTGTGAAACAGGAAACAGATATATCCAATTATTTTTTGGTTGGACTACTGTCCATGATAAAGCAGAACAAATGTTGCTGCTTTGCCTATATTGAAGTTTTGAAAAACAGAGAAATTGGGAGTGAATTCAACTGTTGATAGCCCATAAAAACACCAGAAAACTCAAGGTTCTGGTTATTTAGATGATAATAAGAGTCTCAGTTGATAAGTATGATGACTTGAATAAAAAGATTCAATTTATGTTTGGTCTTCTGCATTCACTGATATATATTGAAAGAAGAGAAATATTGATCTCACATTTCACTAGTGTCTTTAGAATTGGAAGAGTGAGTTTTTCTCATTGTCTCAAACTGCTTTGGATGAGGCTCTCTCTAAAAGGATAAATCGCGATTATGGAATAGTGTTCAGTGTTAACATGAAAGAAGATTGGATAGGCCAAAGTATCATCATTAAATACAATGCACGTAACATACTGGCTCATGTTAATTAGTTTGTTAATGAAAAGCAAGGAGCTCCAAGTGACTGTGGGAAAGTGACTTGGTGATTTGCTATTGCTGGTCAGTCTAACAAAAGGAGAATTGTCTATTGTAAAAAAGTAGAGAATGGGAAATCAAGGAATCTGATAGAATTTGGATATAGTGGTATTGAGAGCGATAATAGGAGGAAATCTAAAACCTATCAGGTTGATTTCCTGAAAATATAATCTAAATTTATCTCTGGAGTTCCAGAGGAGTCTAATGGTTAGAAGATTTGTATTTTATCATGTAAACTGTTTTTTCATACTTATTCACTTTATTCAAGTCATCCAATTTAAAATCTGGTAAAAAAGGAAAGAATCCACATTTTAGACACCAGAATTGATCTTCAGTACAGCACACAAAAATATAATGCAAAGTAGAATCACAAGAAACTGAACTTACTATGCAAATTCTTTATTAAACTTTCAATTTCTAGGTACTCCTGCTGTATGCACATTACTTCCTTGGTTTGGCCACATGAAGAAGTCACAATCATGGAATATAAAGTTAAATTATTCTAATGAATAGAAACCATACTCGACTAGTATACTGTGACTTTTGTTATAGTATTAAAAAAGCTTGGAACAGAAGATGGCAGACTGGAATCCCCACACGAAGGATCTGCCACAGACAGCACTTAAAATAATCTATTTTTTTACGTGAGTATAATGTAGGTGGTGTTTGGCTAGAAATCTTTTGGTCTGATAGGACTCTCTCCTTGGATAACAGGTTCCTTAACTGAGCATGACTGACATAGAAGCTGAAGAAGCTAGAAAATTTTCACTATGATTGTCAAAGGATAAGCCAAATGCCTTTCAATCACATTGAATTTTTTTTCTTATATATCGTTTAAATATTAGAAGAAAGTACTTTTAAAATAAAATAATATTATATGACATTCTTGGATGTAATCTTGTGAACTAGTTTCTTTCTTTCATCTCCTCTCCCTTCCTTTTCCTTCGCCACCCCTCCCACCTCTCCTGAAATCAAAGTTCTGCCTACATAAGGGTAACATGTTTTGAACTCACTTATACTAACACTGACTTTTTGGTTAGAAGGTATAAAGATTAATGTGACAACATACTTGTCACTTAAAGCTCAAAATTTAGGGGTACCTGGGTGGCTCAGAGGGTTAAGCTACTGCCTTCAGCTCATGTCTTGGTCCCAGGGTCCTGGAATTGAGCCTTGCATCGGGCTCTCTGCTCAGTAGGGAGCCTGCTTCTCCCTCTCTCTCTCTGCCTGCTGCTCTGCCTACTTGTGATCTCTTTCTCTTTGTCAAATAAATAAAATCTTTAAAAAAAATAAAGCTCAAAATTTAGTTGGGGTCAGCCATATAAATAAATAAGTTGAATTTGATATAATAAGCCCTATAATATAAACAAGTGCAAGTTTCAGGGCTTAACACAAAAGAGAAACAATAAAATACACACTTTAAATAAATGTTTTCCTCATTATACTTTCTCCAATTGAATAGTTATTCTTCCAGGATTAAAAGACAATGATTCAAGAAGATAGGGTATGAACTATGTCTAAATGGCAGATTCCACATTTTGTATTTAGAGTAGAATTATTTAATATGAGTGTTCTAGACACAGTGCATGAGATGGATGAGAATGGGAGAAAATTCCTTTTTTTTTTTAAACTATTTTACCACTTCTGTATGAAGTCTCTCAACATTTCTTTCCAAACTGTCTCCTTTCCAATCTACCCTCATATTTCCCCTTTTTTGCAATCCTCAGAGTCCAACCATTTCTTTTCTTTTTTAAAAGTAAAAACTAAGAAAGCTTTAATGTCTGTTTAGCTTAGACTCTCTCCACTTGTTTTTACATATCTCTAATTCATATTTCATGGATAAAGAACCAGGATATTTGTCTACAGGCATAATAAAGACTTTTAATCTAAAAAGAGTAACAAAGAACATCTCAACTTGATAATAAATAATTAAGAAAATCGTGAAAAACTTGAGTTGCCTGGGTTGCACAGTTGGTTAAGCCTCTGACTCCTGGTTTTGGCTCAGGTCCTTATCTCAGTGTTGTGAGACTGAACCCCAGATTGGGCTCTGCACTCAGTGTGGAGTCTGCTTCAGTTTCTCTCTCCCTCTGCCCCTCCCCCCATCTAAAATAAATAAATAAATCATTAAAAACAACAACAACACTGCACTCAAGAGTTGGAGTTGGTCTCTGCTCTTGTTGGGAGTTAATGCAGCTGCTTCTAAGTAGGTAGTAAAAATTTTATTGATGGGGCATCCAAATTTTTTAATTTTTAATTTTTATTAACATATATTTTAACAAAATATATACATAACAAAAATTTTATTAACATATAATGTTAATTAGCCCCAAGGGTACAGGTCTGTGAATTGCCAGGTTTACACACTTCACAGCACTCACCATAGCAGGCATACAAATTTTAAAGAACTCTGTCTTTAGTTGCAAAGGTTTTCTTTTCTTTTTTTGTTTTTATTTTTAAGATTTTATTTATTTAATAGAGAGTGATACAGCGAGAGAGGGAACGCAAGCAAGGGGAGTGGGAGAGGGAGAAGTAGGCTTCCTGCTTAGCAGGGAGCCGGATGTGGGGCTTGATCCCAGGACCCCGAGGCGAAGGCAGATGTTAAACAACTGAGCTACCCAGGCACCCCTAGTTGTAAAGGTTTTCTAATGCCACTTTTAAGAAACCAAATATGTAAACTGCAAAAAGAATAAAAGAGAAATTGTGAGTGTGCTTGAGTAATAAATGACACAAATGTTCTACTCTAGGCTCCCATCTATTTTCAGGAATAAAGTTAGAGTGAAGTGGATGAATACAACCTGAATCTTTTTCCTGTTTCCTACAATTGCATAGTGAGCAATTGGGGCTGTGTGAGTGGAGGGCTGACTACCCTGCAGTTCAGTTTGGCCCATGTGTGGTCATTTGGACTGATCTTTTTCTTGCATTTTTGTGTTTTTATAGTCAAGGGTTATGGGAACAATGGGGATACAAACACAAATATTTGCTAGGGGAAGTATGATGGCTCCAAAACATAGAGTAAGTTTAGAAGTCTGTGTTGAAGAATTATTTATAGGTGTCACCTTAAGGAGCAAAGCATGGAGCTTCAGAAATCAGGCTTAGTTTCAAAACCACAGGGAGAAGGGAGAATGTACTAGGTTGGCTAACTGGAGTATCTAACAATTGTATTTTTATTAATAAATTGGCTTTCTAGTATTAAAAAGAAAAGAAAACAAATCAGGCTTAGTCTGTCACTTTCCAGCCATGATATTATGGTTGGCTTAAAGATATGACCTTCTTAAAAACTTACATTGATTTTAAAAGTTAAAAAGATAACTTAAGCAGGAAGATGCTATCTAAGTGATGCCACATTTTCACTGTGATTCCCAATTAGATGAATAGATTCAAAATAATATTAAAAAATTAGTAGAATTATAATAGCAATACCCAAAATAATGCTCTTTATTGAGAGTCTTCATTCTAAGTAACTGAAAATGGTTTGACACCTATTCTTTCCTTCAAATTCATAAAGGAGACAGGGCAAGGTTGAGGCATTTTGGAAAAAATAATTTAAAGAGTAATGTTAGAGGTGGAAAATAACCTAAAACTAGTTTGTTCTGGAATAGGATGAGCCTATCCAATTTTAGGAGAGAGGAAGCTTTCATTGGGCCACCTTTGTCCTTCCCAGTTTCCTTTGTTCTTTCATTATTTCCTCATCCAAGGCAATCTCAGTCTGTATGCAGTCTCTTGGATGGCCATGGAATTCTAGTGTGGTTTCTTAAGGACGAAATTACTGTGTTTGACCTCTCCTTTCCTCGTCTCATTTATTCCATTTCTCAGTATTTGACTGGATGAATAAGGTATAACCTTCTTCCAAATAGTGCCTTGTCATTCAGGAGGCATGAGTCTGGGAAATTTTAGGTATTTGGATATTCTCATGTTCTGTGTGTAGTGGGCTTGGGCTATATATGGAAAGAAATCTGCGATATATTTCAAATAATACTTCGGCTTACTTTGGTTTAATTGTTTGGGAAGTAGGAATTGTCTTCAACTTAGAATTCTAATTCTCATAGTACATGTTGGCCTGTACATTTCTTCAAGATAATTGAGATCCTGTGAGTAATGAGCACATAGAAATACAAATTTTACTGTTGTAGGACCATCTTAATCATCTGTGTCACATTGCACTGGTCAAACAATTGGTTCCATTCACTAGTGGTGGCCTTATGAACAATGAATTAATTAGTTTGAGAATAGTATGTTAATTCTTATTAATTTTTTGTTACTTTACTGTTTAAAGCCATTTCCAACAATAGTATCAGATACTGTGTAAGCCCTTCAGTTTTGTTTGTATGGGGGATGTCAATAATACAGAGTTCTGATGTTACACGAGGGTTTCTAATATCCACGTTATTTTTTACCAAATCCATTTAAAAGGATAAATAATATGTAATATGTCAGACCTGTTAATACTTCTTTGAACATATTTTTTAGGTACAAATAATCTATGCTTTGTAGAATAGTGATTTATGTGGTTCGATTAAGAAAAGAAGGTTGTTCAGGGCTTAAATGCTCCTGTGGGTTTATTATCCATAAAATCCTGAGATTTAAACATTTTACTGAAGTGGTTCCATGAACATGCAAAGCAAGTTATTCTTGGCTGCCTAAAAAGAAAGTAAAACACATTCTTGGTCTTATATCTGTCTTTTATTCCCACCTGATGTCATCCTCAAATCGTGCAATATCCTCAAACCGGGAGGTTACAACTAATTCCAAACAAACTTTATTGGGGACTCTCCTTCCTGCAGACATTTCCTAACACACAAAATACTATAAACATTCTCAGGGCTCCCAGACTGTCCTAACGTTTGTTTCTCCCTGCAAACCCTCAGCTTTGGTCTGCTACACATGATTGTCAATCAGAAACCTTCCTTACTCCAGCAGAACTTTGCATGGCATACTGAAAGACTTCCATTAAAACAGACTCAAACAGATGAATGCTGATATACTAGGGAAATAAACAGAAGGAAAAATGGCACATTTTCTGGGAGGCAGTCAAAAGCAGTTGGGTTGCTAGGCAGGAGGAAATCATATAAACAATTTTAGATCCCAAATTCTACTTGGATATCTGAATGAATCCAGTTGAATTCATGGCAGAAGTGTAAAATAAAAGAAAAAAATTGAAAGGAAAAAAAGAAATTATTGATGCATGTCAACTCCTTCCCTCCACATTTTGCTTTCTTTCGGTTTCCAAGTTTCCATTCTCCTAAATCAAACTATATAATCACTTCAGATAGTTTGCATTTGAGATTTGTTTTGGTCTTTGTGAATAGTTATAATTTACATAAAAAGAAGCTGCAGTTGCTCTTTAAACTATCTTTCCAATAAGGATTTAATTTAGGTTTAATAGGTCAGTTATCATATGTTAATTAAATACTGATGGATTGTGAGCAACTTATTTATTCTGGTTTATGAACAAGGTACAAAAATATGTTTTTAATCTAAGTTTGGCATTTAGCTAGTTTGCAGATTCTTCTGTAGAGAGATAAATTTCTTCAGAGTTAATAATATGTTTATTTTACTGAGATTAAATTGTACGTGACAGTTAAAGTATTTGTATTTGCTATAAGGTTTATAGTTATGTTAGAGTTATATGTGGATATGGATATGTTTTAGATCAGTGAACACTGAATCCTCCAACATCAATCATATATTTAAAAATCAATTGATCTTTTTTATAGCTACATTTGTATTTTTGGAATTTGTCTCTAACAGGTAGTTACAAAAAACTGTCTGATAGAATCTCTTCTTTTTTTTTTCATTTTTTCAGTATACTACTTATTAAGCAATTATATATATTTTTTCAGTATACTACTTATTAAGCAATTATATATATTTAGGAATATTTTCTTCACATCAACACTTGTCATTTATAGACCAATTGTATTCTAATTGAGTTTATTTTCCCTCACCACAGTTATGAATACACTTGATTAAATCTACCTTTTTATATCAGAGCCAATAGTCTTCCTCATCTCTCTCTCTCTTTAAATTTTTTTCTGTGAATGATTATAACCCACTTTTTTTCTGTCTCCTCTTGTATCATTTTATCCCAAAAGTCTCCCCCAAGGACTTAAAGCCTGGCTTTCCACCAAAGTACATTGTCTGGAGTCAGAGATCTTAAGAGTGTTGAGTTAACTTATCTCCTGAGTCTCTAGGCACTTTATAAAAGACTACACAGTAAAACAATGGGAGCCAGTAAAAGTAGAGAGTTGAGGAATTATCTGAAAAATGTGACCAATATGCACAGCAAATCTGGATCATTTCATCTCTAATTTTTCCCCCTCAATAACAGGATTATGTGGGTCTTGACACTTGCATTAAATTTCCAGTTCTTTGTGCATACAGAGTTGCAGCCAAAGGCAAGAGGTGATTTTGAGTTTTCTTTTTATTAAAGCAAAATATCTGAAATCCTTGACACATGAGCTCTTATAACATGTCTCGTTGTACTTTGGAGAAAAAAGAAAAAGAAAAAAGAAAAAAAAAGCTACAATTACTTGTGTGCTAAGGAAGAGAGAACACAAGATGGCAGGGCCACAGCAGAAATAACATCAATATTCTGAGAAAACACATACAGGGTAGTTCAGAGATAAGAATAGCTTTAAATTCTCCATGAAGTGTATATTTCCTCATTCAAATTTCACATAATGTATTATTTTCTTTGCCAGTAGCAAATCACTAATCCCTTCTAGAAGGCACAATAGGTTGGTTTCTAAGTTGAAATTCATAAGGACGGCAAGCAGACACACCTCGTGTTGTAAATTTTTCACTTGAAGTGTGTGCTGCATTTTTTCTCTTAGGTTTTTATGACATAAGCTTCACTTTAATGCAAAAATGCCTTAGGAATAATTCTATGATCCAGATGATTTGAATATTCCTGGTCTCTGTTACGTTTCAGAGTGTTTTGATTTTTTGGGAATTACTGGCATTTTTAGTATTTAATGAAATAGATCAATGAATTTTCCTCTGCGTGGTTCAGGCAAGAGAAGTGTACAGTAGTGATAGATATTCCAAGCCTTTAATGGTAATAAACGGGAATACTTATATTCTGGAAAAAATGGGAATTTGTGCTCACTGTGTCTGGGTCGTCTTTTCACTTTTTTAAATAGTAGCAGAACTTGTGTAAAATATAAACACAATAATTTCAGTTACTTAACAGAATGGGAGTTTAATTCTTGCTAATGAAAAGCGTTAAGTAGATATATCAGAGTGGCAGGCAGATTTTGTCAAAGCATTGATTCAGTAACCCAGTTTACCCCTATATGTTGGCTTCCTAATCTTCCACACCTGGCTTCTAAAATTGCCACAGAAGGAGAAAGAGCATGGGAGATTGCGGATGTTAGGTTGTGTGGGCAAAACCTGGAAATAATAGTTACTACTTCTACTCAAATTCTGTTGGGGGTGCCTTGGTGGCTCAGTGGGTTGAAGCCTCTGCCTTTGGCTCAGGTCATGATCCCAGGGTCCTGGGAAAATTTTCTGTTGGCCAGAACTCAGCCATGTAGCCTCATCTAACGGGAGAGGTTGCTGGGTGATACTGTTTATCTGTGTGTCTAAGAGGAAAAAGAATTAGGTTTGATAACCTCCTGCCTCACCTTTGCCATAGTGCTATTGGTAATTTTGACTAAAGTACTACAAGAGCAAGATTAAGAATCATGCCTACAAATAGGTATTTGGGGAGATGTATATATCAGTTAGATAGGGTTCAACCAGAGAAACAGAACCAGTGGGAGGGATATATTAAGAGAATTGGCTTAGTACATGAGTACTGGCGAAGCAAATCTGGAATCCTAAAAGCTATCGGGAGGGGTAGACTGGAACTCTCTGGTTCAGATGAAGCTGTGGTCCATAAGTGAAAGAGCTTCCTCTTTGTGGAATCCTCAGCTCTGCTCCAGAGGCTTTGCAACTGGTTGAATCAGGCCCAGCTAGATTGTCTAGGATAATCTCCTCACTTATAACGACTGATTATGGATTTTAATCACATCTACCAGATACCTTCATAACAACAAAATGCCTGGATTAACTGGGGACTCTAGCCAGACTGGCGCAAATTGAGCATCACAGTATTTTTCTATATGTGTTTGTGTATGTAGTTATAATATTTGATTGTTAATATAATTCAAAATTGTTTTCCACTTGTCTTTTGACACTTAATAACTATACAGACACATCTCCATATGTACTATATTTTGGAAGTCAAAACGTTCTTCTTTGCATTTGTACATCATTTAATTAGGAATAAAATGCATCATGACATCAGTCGGATAAACCCAGCTTTGAAGTAAAAGAGACTTGAGTTTGAAACCTTGTTACACTGTTTACTAATAATTCTTTGACCTTACACCATGTTGCTCAATCACGTTGAGGCCAGTTTTTTTTTGTTTGTTTGTTTTTATTTTCTGTTGTAAGAGGTAATTATGACTATATCTGTGTGGAATATACTATGACAGTCCTTGGTTTGGGAAAGTTGCTCAATAAATAATAGGTATTATCAAATGAGATAAGAGATAGCCTACAGACAGGGCTGGACTCTCCTAGAATGCTGACAAGACTCAGGAGCCAGGAAAAATTCCTATGACATTGTCTCCCTACCTCAACGTGGAAGTGGCAGGCTCACCAAGCCCGAGATAGTGATTCTCTACTAGAAGTATGATAGGAGAGGCAGTGTTCAGAGCAGTGTTGATGTCATGGAGAGTGGTTTCTAAGGCCATAAAATTCTTGCCTTAAATATAGGTCTTTGCACTGAAAATATTAGCTGTTCTCAAGTGACTCTTGAAGAACAGTATGAAAGTCAGAATTTCATTCATTGTATTTCTTCTTCTTTTTTTCAGTCAGCAAATATTTATTGTGTTTTTATTAACTCTTTGACATTATTCTAGATGAACTAACAGAAATATGCTGAGATTTGTGTAGATGTGCCCTATAGAGTAATAGTTTATGGATTGGAAAGGTGAGGCTGGTAATTAAAATATTTCCAATAGTGGGGTGCCTAGGTGTCTCAGTCAGTTAAGCCTCAGCCTTCAGCTCAACTCATGATCCCAGGGTCCTGGGACTGAGCCCCACATCGAGATCCCAGCTGGTTGGGAAGCCTGCTTCTTCCTTTCTCACTCCCCCTGCTTGTGTTCCCTCTCTCTCTGTGTCTCTCTCTCTCCGTCAAATAAATTAAATCTTTAAAAAAAATAAAATAAAAATAAAATAAAAATTTCCATTAGCAATGTCCCTGATCAGAGTGGTATTGCCTTCTGCTATCACAATAAAGACTGATGTAACAGGTTGGGTTTTCTTGATCTTGATAACTCTTCTAACCTTAGATTATTACATTAAAAAAAAACCAAAAACTTCCTGAGAATCTAAACTTTTCTACTTGCTATTTATATAATCTATGTATTTCCTTTCAAAAAAAGAAGATATGAAGTAAGCAATTGCTATTGGGGAAATGGCATCAAAAGATTTGCTCCACACAGCTTTGCCACAAACCTTCAATTTGTAAAAAGCACAGTCTCTGTGAAGTGCAGTAAAACAAAGTGCAACAAAATGAGGTATGCCTATAATTTTAAAAAGACATAACTTGTCAACAAATGCATTTTCAAATGACACATTACATGTTTGGTTTAGGGACTGCGTGTGTGTAGTCAGTGCCAGCTAGAATATAAAACTACATTTTTTTGGTATTAAAAATAGACCATAAAAGCAATAATCCTGTATTTGGCTGGTTTGTTTTTATAATTTTGTTACTTTTTCTATATGAAAATTATATGTATATTGCAGGAGCAGATACTTTTTTTTCTCAGCAAAGAAAAAAAGATAATAAATGTTCTCTTATTTTTTTTCACATTTTAGAGACTTCTTAGTTTGCTACATGAAAAGTTTGGTCAGATGTACACAATTTATAAATAAGATGAAGGTATTATTTTTGGGATGTTGGCTATTTTATGGCAAAGAAAGCTGAGGTTTAGAGCTGTTTACCACTGCAGAAGATCAAGTATGAACCCAGCATTGTGGATGGATATCAAGATGTGTCTGTAGGTGTATGTCACAGAAGATTTGATAGCTAGATTTGTCTTTTCTTTCCTTCCTTTTTTTTTCTTTGAACAATTATTTTTGTTTAAGAAGCTGGTAGAACTGTGTATAACTTTTAATATACTTGGACCAACTTCCTTTCTTTCACAGAATTATAAGTGGCATTCACTCTGGATTTTCAGTGATGTTTCACTGAATTGGCTTTTCACCAACAGTAATAATGTGATTTTATTTAAAGAAAGCAATAACAGAAAATAGGTGAAGAGTGACCCTTTGGCTTGTCTTGTAAAGTTTGTCATGACTTTATGATCCAAGAGCACTTTTATTAGGATTACTACTTGCTTCTTATTACAAACTGGTTTTAGTTGTGCTCCTCTCCTCCAGACAGCCCCTCATCCTCACCCCAGGGACTTGAAAAATACTCTTTTCCATTTATTTTGTAGTTTTGAAATGCCCAAATGGGGTCCATTTCTTTCAGTTATAATGTTAAAGTTAACTGAGTGTTATCAAATTTCATGAGATAATCCTTTGTAAGGTATGTGAAGGTGTATTTAATAAAGGACTCAGAAGGAACTGACACCTGTAAGCTGCAACGCTACATGGGAAAGGTAATAGAAACTGGTGAAGCTGTAACAGTTTGAGTGATTTGTAAGACTATAGGAATTAAAGAGCCATGGTGAATGTGCCAGTGATCAGTCGTGGGTTTTAATAATGAGTGCTAATTCAAAACTATTTCTTCCACAGTGTCACTTTTATTATCAAGAGCAATTTGGGTATTTTTTAGTGTAAGTTTTCAGACACTGTATAGTCCTCATTGATTTTCTGACATTCACTACATCCTGAAGTCCTGAGAGCCCTCTTGATGTTGATTTTTATAGTGCATATACTGAAAAATATGCTAAATACTTGCAATGTTCCAATCCTAAAATCACATTTTGCAACCAGATGATCCTTATATATTTGCTGCCCAGAAGATCATAATCCAGTATTAAAAAATTTGTATTTTAATATCAGACGTTTTGTTAGCATCTGTTTGGTAAGGTTCATAATTCAGTAAAATGTCATTTTCAAAGAACAGAGTATTTTTAAATAATTAGGAGTGGGAAAGCCAATTTGGAAGTATGACAAATTTTAATTTTGTGAATATTAGAAAGGTACTGGTAGAAGGAGGATCTGGGATATGGTCTGCTCTGATATTAGAAGTAAGAGAAAAAAATTTCACCAGAAAGAGCCAAATGAGATATATTGTTGTGCATAAATCATTACACAGCTGTGTAGCAGGCACCTTGTGTTGGATTCATCAGACTGTTGGTGAAAAAAAAAAGTTTTCAAAGTGAGGGAGGCGACATGGAATAATCAAGAGCAGGTAAAAATCCCATTAAAATGGATTTCATGAGACAACTAAATTTTTTTGTGGTGACTAGATACATTGCTGTAAATATTTCCATTCTACAGGAGGGAGAACAAGCTTGAGCAAGGCTTATCCAAAACAAATTAAGAAGGAAGAAAGAAACAGTGCTTTGAAAACAGAAATAAAAATGGAGTGGTGAATAATATACCATATTCTTGTGACTCAGCAGCTTTTGTTGTTCTGTTTGGAAGGTTCGTAGATTTTTAGAGGGTAGGGTATTGGGATAATTGAAGAAGGAAGATGTAAAAGACACTAATCTAGTATTGTTGATATAGTAAGTTCACAAAGTATTGAATGAAGAAAGAAAACTTGAAAGTTAATTTCTGTTTGAGGCAGGTCTATAGTGATAATGTGAACATACAGTCACGGCCTGATTCAACTTCAGTATGACCTTCTTTGTCTATCTTGTAGAAAGTGTGCTCTAAAACTGCAATCATCATCTCTTTCTCTGTTTCCCTTTGATACTCTTCACAGAAACTTGAAAGTCACAGGAGCTGGGCTCTTAAATTTACTCAGGTGGTTTCCAAGTAGGAAAAGTGGTTTTCAGTGTAGATCCAGCAAACTGATCAAGCAAATTACTTCTTTCATAGAAGGTACAAACTTTTGCTGTAAAAAATGTTTTTTTCAGTGATGGTGGATCATTTGGAATAGAATGGTAACAAGAACAAGTAAAACACTCTTGCATGAGCAATCTCTTGAACTCCATACATCAGTGTTCTGTAGAATGCATCTTAGTAGTTTTTGCCCTTCAACATTATTCTTCCTATACTAAAGACTAAGTCTTTCATGTTCTGTCTGCATTGATAAAATAAGATATCATTGCCCTTCTAATTACCCATTGCCGACACTCACCATCTGATATCTTTGAAAACACGAATTTTGGAGACAGAATGGTCATTATAGGTCATTTGATAAATGAAGTAAATGAGGATCAGTCCAATTACAGTTTGAACAGGTTTAGGTTTTGGGAATCCTAACTGCCTATATTCATTTCCTCTTCTTTCTATAGTTTCACTACTTCCCAGTTCCCAAAACTCAAGATTCTAATCCTATTCTTCACTGGGTTATAAGATACTTCTTGTAATTACTGTTAATTAAGCACTTGCTAAGTGCAAGAGATCTGACTAGGCAAAAAAATGTAGCTGTGACCCTCAAGCCAGTTTGATCATCAGAAGTACTTGAGAAGTTGTATAGGAATATAAATTCTCTGACTCGCTTCATATCTACAGAAACAAAATCTATGTATATAGGTCTTGGGACTTATATTTTTTAAAAATACCCCCAACCCCCCCTACACTGTTGGTGGGAATGCAAGCTGGTGCAGCCACTCAGGGAAACAGTATGGAGGTTCCTCAAAAAGTTGAAAATAGAGCTACCCTGCAACCCAGCAATTGCACTACTGGGCATTTATCCCAAAGATACAAAGGTGGTGATCTGAAGGGGCACATGCACCTCAATCCTTATGGCAGCAATGTCCACGATAGCCAAACTATGGAAAGAACCTAGATGTCCATCAACAGATGAATGAATAAAGAAGATGTGGTGTATATATGCAATGGAATAATATGCAGGCATCAAAAAAAGAAGAAATCTTGCCATTTGCAATGACATGGATGGAACTAGAGGGTATTATGCTAAGCAAAATAAGTCAATCAGAGAAAGACAATTATCATATGATCTCACTGATATGAGGAATGTGAGAAACAAGACAGAAGGTCATAGAGGAAGGGAGGGAAAAATGAAATAAAATGAACCAGAGAGGGAGACAAACCATAAGAAACTCTAAGTCTCAGGAAACAACCAAAGGTTGCTGGAGAGGAGGATGGTGGGAGGGTTGGGGTGGCTTGGTGATAGACATTGGGGAGGGTATGTGCTATGGTGAGCACTGTGAATTGTGTAAGACTGTTCAACCACAGACCTGTTCCCCTGAAACAAATAATATATGTTAAATAAAAAGTGTGTGTGTGTGTGTGTGTGTGTGTGTGTGTATACACACACATATACATATATGTGTGTGTGTGTGTATATATAATAACAATAACAAAATGCCCCAAGATAAGTAAAATGATGAGATGGATTTGGTATTATTGCTTAAGAAATATATACACATGGAGTATAGACTAATTATTTGGTGCTGTGGCTTGATCTTCCCTACAACTCTTTCCTCTTCCAGTCCTTTCCATCTCAGTCAGTGATAACTGTCACCTACTGATGTGTTCAACCCAGTAAGCCTGGAGTCATCACTTCTCCTTCATCTCTTCTATTGGTATGTCTACCTCCATTACCTCTAAGATTTCCTCCCTCCCATTTGTTCTCTACAAATATAGTTGAAGTGATGAATTTCCAAAGTGAACATATTCATTCCCTTATACTGTATGAAACCTTCTGTTGCCTATATCAGTGTTGCCAAACTGTGCTCTCTGTGACTATATAATAGACATAATATAAAAAATAAATAAATAAAAGCCCTGTCTTAGACCACATGGGCTGCTACAGTAAAATACCATAGACTGGGTAACTTAAACAACAGACATTTATTTATCAAAGTTCTGCAGGTTGGTAAGTCTGAGATCAGGGTCCCAGTATGGTTGAGTTCATTTTTGTGAGGGCCCTTTGAGTGGCTTGCACACTATTGTCTTCTGGGACACCTCACATAGTGGAGAGTAGAAGCCTTGGTGTCTTTTCCTCTTCTCATAGTGGCACTCATCCCATCACGGGGGGCGGGGGGGCACCCTCATGACCTCATCTAAACTGAATTACCTTCCAAAGGCCATACTTCCTAATACCATCACATTGAGAAATAGGAATCGAACCTATGAATTTTGTGGGGACAGAAGCCTTCAGTCTATGGCAATCCTCATAGTCAAATCACTTTTTAAAAATGTTGAGTTAGCCAGGTAAGGATTTTAAATGTTGCTATTTTTATAATAGAATTTTGGCTCTTATGTGCATTGTATAACTTTAAGAGGGTGGTATATATTGTAGGCACTGTTGTCCAGAGATCTTCAACTATAGAACTCCTTTTTCTAAAGAGTATCCTGAGGGAGCTAATGTCTAGGAAATACACTCTGGTGCTTAGCAAGCATCTTGGCACTAGACATCTGTATTTTTTTTTAGAAGCCCATTACTAGCATGGCATATGTATGAGACCACTACTGTAAGGGGACATTTCATATATTATTGTGTCTCTTGGGGCTAGGATGTAAGAAATGTTTTCTCTTGCCTTGTGTCCTGCTCTTGGGAGATTGGAATTTTTAAGACTTAGTGACCTAAAAATATTATGGCTATTTTGAAAAATGTTAAATGTGAATGGATTTAGTGTTCTACAGTAGCTAGTACAGCCAAATAGATTCTAACTTCATGATAAGATTCAAAGCATCAATGAAAAAAAAAGATAAATATATTTGATTCTTGGTGGACAAAAAACCCTGAAATGAAACTAAATTCCTTAATTTTCTTACCAGCTTATTGATTTTATGTCATGTGGATATGATTTATGCTTTATGTTATTGATGAGTCAGGGAAATAAACTCAGTTGTACACCTTGGAGCTTTATTTAAGCATCCATTGACTTCATTTAAATAAGCCCACATCAAACTTTAAAGTTAAATGTAATTCTAATAACTCTTTTTGTGTCCTAGGTAACAATATGTAGTTTTTATAAAATGAATAAAGAAAATTTTGGAGCTTTCCATTTGCTTGGTGCATAATCATGGAAAATATACTTTTGAAATAATAACTGTATAAAAGATAAATTTTTTATTATTTTTATTAACATATAATGTACTATTTGCCCCAGGGATATAGGTCTGTGAATCGTCAAGCTTACACACATCACAGCACTCACCATATCGCATACCTTCCCCAATGTTCGTAACCCAACCACACTCTCCATGCCCCCCCTCCTCCCAGCAACCCTCGTTTGTTCTGAGATTAAGAGTCTCTTATGGTTTGTCTCCCTCCCGATTCTGTCTTTTTTCTTTTTTTTTCTTTTCTACCTCCCAACCCTCCCCATTCTACCTTTCAAATTCCTCATATCAGGTAGATCATATGATAATTGTCTTTCTCTGATTGACCTATTTCGCTCAGCATAATACCCTCTAGTTCCATCCACTTCATTGCAAACAGCAAGATTTCATTTATTTTGATGGCTGCATAGTATTCCAGTGTGTGTGTGTGTGTGTGTGTGTGTGTGTGTATACCACATCCTTTTTATCCATTCAACTGTTGATAGGCATCTAGGTTCTTTCCACAGTTTGGCTATTGTGGACTTTGCTGCTATAAACATTCAGGTGCATGTGTCCCTTTGGATCACTACATTCATATCTTTAGGGTGAATACCCAGTAGTGAGATTGCTGGGTCACAGGGTAGCTCTATTTTCAACTTTTTGAGGAACCTCTGTACTGTTTTCCAGAGTGGCTGCACTAGCTTGCATTCCCACCAACAGTGTAGGAGGGTTCCCCTTTCTCTGCATCCTCGCTAGCATCTATCAATTCCTGACTTGTTAATTTTAGCCATTCTGACTGGCGTGAGGTGGCATCTCATTGTGGTTTTGATTCATATTTCCCTGATGCCGAGTGATGTGGAGAATTTTTTCATGTGTCTATTGGCCATCTGGATGTGTTCTTTGCAGAAATGTCTGTTCATGTCCTCTGCCCATTTCTTGATTTGATTATTTGTTCTTTGGGTGTTGAGTTTGATAAGTTCTTTATAGATTTTGGATACTAGTCCTTTATCTTATATATAATTTGTTAATATCTTCTCCCATTCTGTCAGTAGTCTTTCGGTTTTGTTAAGTGTTTCCTTTGCTGTGCAAAAGCTTTTGATCTTGATGAAGTCCCAATAGTTCATTTTTGCCCTTGCTTCCTTTGCCTTTGGCGATGTATCTGGGAAGAAGTTGCTGCAGCTGAGGTCAAAGAGGTTGCTGCCTGTGTTCTCCTCAAGGATTTTAATGGATTCCTGTCTCACATTGAGGTCTTTCATCCATTTGGAGTCTATTTTTCTGTGCAGTGTAAGGAAATGGTCCAGTTTCATTCTTCTGCATGTGACTGTCCAATTTTCCCAACACCATTTGTTAAGAGACTGTCTTTTTTTTTCCATTGGACATTCTTTACTGCTTTGTCAAAGGTTAGTTGACCATAGAGTTGGGGTCTATTTCTGGGCTCTCTATTCTGTTCCATTGATCTATGTGTCTGTTTTTGTGCAAGTACCATACTATCTTGATGATTACAGCTTTGTAATAGAGCATGAAATCTGGAATTTTGATGCCACCAACCTTGGTTTTCTTTTTCAACATTCCTCTGGCTGTTTGGGGTTTTTTTTCTGGTTCCATATAAATTTTAGGATTATTTGTTCCATTTCTTTGAATAAAATTGATGGTATTTTTATAGGGATTGCATTAAATGTGTAGATTGCTTTAGGTAGCATAGACATTTTCACAATATTTATTCCTCCTATCCATGTGCATGGCTTTTCCATTTCTATGGAAAAGCATAGGCTTTTCCATTTCTTTATGTCCTCTTCAATTTCTTTCATGAGTGCTTTATAGTTTTCTGAGTACAGATTCTTTGCCTCTTTGGTTAGCTTTATTCCTAGATATCTTATGGTTTTGGGTGCAGTTGTAAATGGGATTGACTCCTGAAATTCTTTTTCTTCTGTCTTGCTGTTGGTTAATATAAATGCAACTGATTTCTGTGCATTGATTTTATATCCCGACACTACTGAATTCCTGCACGAATTCTAGCAGTTTTGGAGTGGAGTCTTTTGGGTTTTCTACATAAAGTATTATGTCATCTGCAAAGAGTGAGAGTTTGACTTCTTCTTTGCTGATTTGGATGATTTCATTTCTTTTTGTTGTCTGATTGCTGAGGCTAGGATTCCTAGTACTATGTTGATTTGCAGTGGTGATAGTGGACATCACTGCCATGTTCCTGATTTCAGTGGAAAAGCTCTCAGTTTTTCCCAATTGAGAATGATATTCACTCTGGTTTTTCATAGGTGGCTTTGATGACATTGAGGAATGTACCCTCTATGCCTTCACTGTGAAGAGTTTTGATCAAGGAAGAATGCTATACTTTGTTAAATGCTTTTTCAGCATCTATTGAAAGGATCATATAGTTCTTGTTCTTTCTTTTATTAATGTATTGTATCACATTGATTGATTTGTGGATGTTGAGCCAACCTTGCAGCCCAGGAATAAATCCCACTTGGTCGTGGTAAATAATCCTTTTAATGGACTGTTGGATCCTATTGGCTACTATTTTGGTGAGAATTTTTGCATCCATGGTCATCAAGGATATTGGTCTTTAATTCTCCTTTTTGGTGGGGTCTTTGATTTTGGGATCAAGGTAATCCTGGCTTCATAAAATGAGTTTGGCAGTTTTCCTTCCATTTATATTTTTTGGACCAGTTTCAGGAGAATAGGAATTAATTCTTCTTTAAATGTTTGGTAGAATTCCCCCTGGTAAAAGGATAATACTTTTAAAATGAAAATAATTTAATAACGGAAAATGGAAAAACATGTAATGTTCTCAAACTGTCAGTGCTAAATATTTGAAGATTTAAAAAATCTACAGGCCTTTGATTTACCAGATATTCTTTAAAATTGTTATAGTCAGGAGGAAAGAAAGATACAGGCCAGAATGTTGGACATTTACATGTAATGTAAAAATAGGTCATCTTTAAATGGAGTATAGAATATGTAACCATTTGTTTATTTGTTGATACTTGTGACAGTGTTCCCTAGAGCTAAAATAAATGGCATTAGGAGAATAACCTTTCTCTTAAGAATTCAAAAAACAATGTCCACTTGTTTGTGGATAGTTTTTTCTTGGTGTATGCTTAAAGACTGTCCAATTGATTAGGAAACATTGCATAAACTTATTCCTAAGTATATCTTTTGCATTTCCAATAATATGCTTAATGTATTTTTTTCCTCAAACCTCTAGACATTTTTTCGGGTCAAATGTCTAAGTTTAAAGCAGTGGTTTCAGTTGTTCAACTAAGTATAAAAATATACTCTCTTCCTATTTGTTGATGCTCTGTAATGTGTTATATTTTTTAACATAAATTTTCTTGTTTTCTGTTATATGTAAACATTTATGAACCCCACATCAAACAAATGATAGATGGCTGCCAGTGAGGCACATTTAGGGAAAAATCAAGGTATACTAAGTCACTTCATATTTCATTAATAGTAGAATAGTTCCAGGTTAGACCTGGAAAACTTTAAGTGGAGAAATGGAAAACATTACATTGCAAAGGAACATTGATTAAACATGATGGCAATAATCAAGATGATTTCATATACCTGATTTATTATGAAATGTATGAAAAAATTACATGAAGTCAAAAAATATTTTTTTACGTGTTGCCAAGTGAAGTTTTACCCAATTTATCCTGACTGCATTCTCTATAGACAGCACTGTTTCTTCCTGCTTGATTTTATATTTTTTAAAGTTTTTTGGTGTATTTTGAATAATGAATAATTTTCTCGTGTTTGTAAAATGAGGTCCAGTGTAACAATGTAGACATTTTATTATCACCTTATAGATGAATTAAAAAAAATTTTTTTATTTTCTAATTTGATAGGAGTTGTTGCTATGGGGAAGTTACTGCATCGTAGGTCTTTTTGAAAATTTTAAGTATTACACATCTGTGTGTTTAAAACAAGCACACACACCCCAAAAAAAGCCCAAATAAAACCAGAATCCTCATACTGCTGTTTTAAGTGCATAATAGCTAAAACTTATTATTATTATTATTATTATTATATCTTTAGAGGTTGGGTGAGGGGCAGAGGGAGAGGGAGAGAGGGAGGGAGAGAAAATTAAACGGGCTTTATGTCCAGCACCCAGCCTGTGTGGGGTTCATCTCACAATCCTGATGTTTGACCTGAGCCAAAATCAAGAATGGGTCGCTTAACTGACTGAGCCACCCAGGAGCCCTTAAAGAACATTATCTTTAGAGCAGAAGGGTTAATTAAATTCAGCAAATACTTTTTAGCAGTTTGCCTACAGCATCTCTCAGAATGCCGACTGCATAATTGGCATTCAATTGACACTGGATTTTTGGGAATGAATGAGCAGATGGAAGCATTTTGTTAGCTAAAGCAAGTTATATATAAAGGTATGTAAATATTACTTGTTCTCAAGATTCTTTCAATTAGCTGGGGATTCAAGCAAGTAAAGACAGAAAAGCAGGCATTTGGGGGAGAAAGAACTGAATGTGGAGGAGAAGGAAATGCAAACACTTAGGAAGTGCATAGGTGCGGTGCTTGGCCCCATATGCTGAGTTTAGTGCTCTGTAGGGTGGAATGAAAGCTAAACCTGGAAGAGGGACTTGACTCCTCATTTTAGAGAGATTTTAACCTAGATGACGTTTGTACTTAAACGGTTAGAAAATGTGAGCATCTTGGAAATGTTTTGATTAGAGAAATGACATGGCTTAGGGAGCTAATTGGATGGCAGTGTTCACCAAGTGAAGTGTACACCTGAGAAAGGGAGGCTGCCAGAAGTGTTACAGACCAGAGACAAACCAGGCCATTTAGCTACAGTCTGTGCTATGTTTCTCAAATTAGCATTTTTATTCTCTGAATTCTTAGGCTAGCTTTCCACTGTTTACTGGCAGCTCTACAACACTTTTTCTCTTAGCTTTAATACCTTTCTCCTATTTCTTAGGTAAGATATTTAGCTATAAGGACCTTATTAAAATACCTCTGTAGTTAAGATCGTGTGTGTGTGTGTGTGTGTGTGTGTGTGTAGCATTGGCTGCTATGGCTGCTCATCCTGGCTGTCATTAGAAACTCCAAATATATGTAGGACATAATTGGAAAAGAAAAAAATGTATGTATGCCTGCCCTTAAGATAATTTATCCTTGTATTTATCATGGTCAGATTTGACTAATACTTTTGGAATATGAACTGTTTTCCAGGTACTTTCATTTACTAGTGATAATTAACTTGTACAGTATATAATGAACAGTCATTGTGCTAACACATTATATATAGTATCTAACCTCATGATTGCAATCCTGTGGTTTATATATTATTTTACTTCTTTCTTAGAAGAATAAATTGAGGTATAGAGACATTATATATTTCCCTACATGTCAGGCAGGTATTAAGTGATAAAGTAAGTAACAAATTGGTCTGGTTCAAATAATGTTACTTTTTCATTGAATCCTTGCACAATTAGCTTTATGCAGTCTATCTTATTCCCATTTTTAGATTAGGGAACAGATTGATTCATCTAGGTAGCAAAAGGCCAGGCTCAGAGTAAAACAGGGGGTTCAGGCTTCACGTTTCATGACCTGCATGTTGTATCAACTTTCCCAAGTTTAGGACTAAGAAACAAAATAAAAAACAAAACAAAACAAACAAACAAAAAATAAATAATTTGGGGCCCCAAGCTCCCTGTTAATCAGTGACCTCTCTAAAATAGCACTAGTGTTTTGTTTGTTTTATTCATTCATACTCCTGCTTGTTTCTATTAATTACAGTCTCAGATTCAGTGGTGTATGATGTTAAATTTATCACCAGATACATATTTTTAGTAAGTTTAATTTCTATTATTGTCTAGAATTGGGACCTTAAAGTTCCATATTCTTCCCCAGAGCTTTATTTAATGTTGCCTCTAGTCATCCACTGGAAATGGTATGTATGACCCTAGGCATCTTCATGGTAGATTTTCCTGCCACTTTCTTCTGTCTATTCTATGCAGCTGCCTAATGAGTCATTTCAATGTCTACTTCATATTTCCCAGCTGCATTTTATTTAGTTACCCAATATACTGCACATGCATGAAGAAATTCTTATAAGGTTCATGTTCAAGAATGCTTAGATTAGTGGGTGGCTTAGAGAGGGGGAGGAGGATGACAGAAAGAAACTCATGGATTCCCCACAGAAAGGTAATTCTTTAAAGTGCACAATAAAGAATTTCTTATAATCCAGATCACCCTGTCAACACACATAATGCAGTTTGAACATACATCTATCTTAACTTTTGAAACAACTCTTAATTTATTAAGGTGAAAGAGCTTGTTAGCATTTGCTTCAGCATGTACAGAGGAGGTGAATGATTGGTTTTAAAATGTTTGATAATGCAGGGTTAATTGATGGGCCTTAAGGGCTTAGGATTCTTAAGAATGATATTTTAAAATCCAAGCTTTAAAGCACCACCTGCAAAATGAGGAAGTATTCTGGTGCTTGAAGTATATTGATATGAACTAAAGTGAGGCTCATAAATTTTGTTCTGTTTCTCTTCTGAACAAACACAGTTTAGGGTTGTGTAATGCGTGCCTAGGGTGGTCTTGGTCATTGTGCTGTCATAAAGCAGCATGCTGTGTTCTTCTAGAAATATAGATATGATATGTTATATGCTGGGAAGAGGTAGGGGTGTGTGTGTGTGTGTGTGTGTGTGTGTGTGTGTGTGTGTTTGTGTCTAATTTTTCAGTTTTATTCTGCTTTCCTTTGGGTACAATTCTACTTTAATATAGAATAAGCAAAATATTACTAATAAACAGTGAAAGAGCCAACCTAAAAAACCATCTTCAAGGGTTAAACAGACACTCTGAACTAATCATACCATGTTAGATCTAAGTGAAACTAGTGAACACTAGATAACATTCCTCTTAGAAGTTGCAAATGATATCCCCAAATATGGTTTTGTCTTATGGATGTTTGACCCACACAGTGTTTTTTAACAATTGAATTATTTTCCAATATCCAAAATTGGAAGATTTTACCTAACATACCAGATTTCTGGCTTCTCTTGAAAAATATGAAGATCTGGCAATATTAAAAAGACCTTCCCATATGGCCACATTTGATGAAAACTGCAGAAATTGCCCACTACACACACACACACACATTTGCTAGAGTATGAATTCCATGAAGACTCATGAAGAAGTAACTGTTCCATGAAGAACTGAAGTCCTATGAATTTCCGTGAAGAACTTGTTAGTGGGTTGAAGTAATCTAAATATCTGGAAGAGTGTCTGGCTGTAGATGTTCAATACATTATCACAAAAATCAGACTTTAATCTCTTAGTCAACATTTGTTGAAGTAACAGGGCATGAGTTCACCAGTATGATACCCATCAATCCTTACTGTATTGTACTTAAACCATTTATGTTATCTCTTCCAGTCTTTCCTCAGACATTTACATTATTTTGTTGCTTTTTACAAATTGTAGTAAAATATACATGACATAAACATTACCATATTAAACATTTTAAAATGTACAGTTCGGTGGCATTAAATATGTTCACATTATTATACAATTGTCACCAGAACTTTCCATCTCCAGAACTTATCTTCTGTATTTAGAATATGGTTCATTTAGGGAATGTCTTTATAAGACATATAAGAGACTCATCTAAGTCATTGTGGAAATTTTTATTTCATTTGTAATGATTTTGGGGAAAAAAGGATGGCCACTCAGGTGAACATTCAAGCACCACTTTATCAACTATAGATGGAAGATTGTTTGGTTCTCTTCAGTTATGTTTAGAGATTTGATAACCTAATGTTTTTATTTATATGGAGATTTTATCTTCAGAAAAGTAATTTTTTTTTCTTGCCCAACCTGTCTTTGTCTTTAGATTGATGTTCTCAGTTATAGCAGTCTAGAAATGCAGGTATCATTTGTTAATTTTAAGAAACTCTGATTTAATGAGGTTAAGTGATTGCTAGAATTTCAGCCCAGGTTTCCTGATTAGTCCAGTGTTTTTTTTTACTGCACCAGGAATTCCTGATTATAGAGATTTTTTCAAAATCATTCAAAACCCATAATTTTAAAGGATTTGGGGGGAAATATATAGATTGCACATCTATTGTTTTCTTAATGTTAAGAGAACTCTGGTAGTATTCTAACAGCTTAGTCTAGTCCTGGGATACACAAATATTTTGCTATGGCAATTCTTTGGATTTGTGATCAATGGCATATGTAAGGTAACTGCTTTGTAATGGTGGAAGAAGTTTATAAATCTTGTTAAAGAGCAAACACTGAGATCACAATCAATATTGATATTTATTAAGGACAGCACACTTGCAAAGCCAAGGTTTTCTTTAAAAAAAAAAGAGGCATTTTGTTCTGACAAGAAAACAGTGGAATTTAATTAATTTTTGCATATGATACCATATATTTTGCAGTTGAGATCCAGTGATGTAATCTAATCTTCTCACTATCATTTCATTTCCCACTGTTTCTTTAATTTTGGTTGAAAAATGGACTTGCAAAAGCTTGTGTTGATATATTTTGCTCATATTTAATAATTTTTCTGGGAAGTTTTGTCAATTAAACTATGTGTTATTAACATTTGTGAAGCAGTATAACAGGTTTAAATGCTAAAGAATGTGATATTAAAGGCATTTAAATTGTTCACTGTTAATTTCAAGCAAATTAGTAGCCCCGTTCTTAGATATAATACTTATTGAGTCGAGTGATTCATCTGAAAGACACATATAGTTAATAATAAAGGTATATGCTTTTGAAAAATGTTTCCCCTCTGACTTTCTGATGATACTTGGAAAAGGCTAGATTTATAGGACCTAAAATTTATAGCATCTTTTGAGGAAAGTCACTTTTATATTAAATCTAATTAGTGATGAGGCCAGTTTTCAAGTTTATCACATCCTTAAAATTATAACACATATTTCTGAAATTATGCCATGTATCATGATAGCAGCTTGCTTATTTTTTACATGTGTTATTTTATCTGATTAGTCCTGTCAAATTGCAATATTTGTATTCTCTGACCTTTAACTAATATATTGTTATCACTTTATTGATTTCTCAGATTAATTTAATCTTAAATTAATTATTTTCGTACTTAAAACATTTAAACTTCTTACCAAGTAAATAGATGCTTAAAATGCTTACAATTGTTTAATAAAACATGAAACAGTGCTGTGTCTAATGTAAGGAACCCTCAAAGTGGATCATTTTATAATACTCATTAGATAACAATTATTTTTAGTAGTAATCATGAAATGAAATATATATTAACAGTAATAATAACAGAAAAATGAATACAAATAGCAATGGAGTTTTATATATAGAATTATGCTGATAAAAATAAAAAACAATAAAAGTAGTGGATTAAGATTTTTTAACTTCATAAAGGTACTTCTTTTGAAAAATAGAAAAGACACAAATGAAGAATGCCTCCAAAAGAATACATTCTTCAAGATTCAGGGGATGATTTGTGCAAAGAATTACAATATTAAGGTAACTCAAGTACTGTTTCTTCATCTTTACAATCACTGTGCTATCATTGTTTATTTTGAATTTATAGATGCAGCAGTACATTGAGCCATAGGCTTGGAATTGTGAACTGTGTCCAAACTGGGCTCAAATTATTTCCCACCATTTTGAATTTATTCTTGAAATGAATGAGGGCAGAAGTACAGCTGTTTGTGTGAGTCAGGGCTGACTAAGTGACTCAGTTTTCCAAATTAACTTGCCTGTAGGGTATTATTCTCATTAACGGTAAGTAGTAAATACATGCTAATTTGGATTATGCATGTATTTTATGAAAACTCTACAGTAACAGCAACTATGTTTAGAACAAAAGAGCAGAGATTTGCAAACTACAGTTTGTGGGGCCAAATACCCCATTTTCCCAGGTAAACCAGTTTTAGGGAGAGTAAGAGGGGAGGAAAAGACTCACATGCCATTTCTGAGTGTGTACATCCACAATGGGACTAAATTCTGTTGTGTATGTGAATGTTGTTCTTAGCTTACTGTATTAAAAGCAAATACAGACTACGCCATTTTACTTCCCAGGTGTTGTGTATCTTAGGTGTTGACTCTTTTCAGTGGTAAATGTGGTTAACTTGAGTGTGGTTCAGAAAATGTGTCTCATGTGTCTTAACCTCTGTTACTTTTTTGAGGAAATAGTCCAAGCTACAGATTTAAATCAAGATCTTTGAGAAATTATATTTCTTCAAGCAGTTTTATCTTGATATAGTTTTGTTATCTCTTTTATTTTTATAAGCTTATAAGATAGCTTAATGACCAGAAAACTGTTTTTACATAAATATTTGGAAGCTATGTCTTTGAAATAATTTTCCCCTTTTGATCTACCCTTATTTAAATAAACATCTGTTGATTATGTAATTAAATTTCCTTGACTTTTTCTTTAAAGTTAATTACTTTATTTATAGGGTCTCAAAAAATGTTTCTGTACAGTAAAAAAATAACTCTGTCATATTTTAGCAGACCAGAAATATAACTTGTAAGGAAAGTCCCTTTTGTACTATTGTTTGCTTTGGCCATTATAGACTGTCACATTCTCAGTCTCTCTGAGGATCTGTGCCCAAGTGGAATAGTCTTTGTTTTCTTCTATGGTTTTTATCAATATATATTTTTTAATTTATGCTTCAGTGACTGCAAATTTTGTACATAGACTACTTGGTTATGATATTTCAATTATTCTCATTCTTTAGTCTTTTTCATGCATTTTGTGTTTATCATACTAAATAAAACACAAGTAGTAAATACCAGTTTTAAGCCTTCAAACTATATAATTGGATCTGTAACCAATAAAAGGATGTGACTATATATTTAGTGCACTTTAAGTTTCCAAAACTTTGAGAAATTAAAGAAAAAACAATGATGTCATTTAGCTGTGTAATTTTAAAAGTGAAGGCCTAAGAACTGACTCTTACATACTCTTAAATGTAAGACCAAGAAGGTTCTCAGGCTGGTAAACTTCAGTACATTGTACCCCTGTGAAATACAAGTATCACCAATCAACCATATTATGTCTAAGAAAACTAGACTATAGTTTCTGCGGAAAATTTAATTCTTGGAAGACTTGAATACTGATGAAACTCAACAAGTTAATAGCAACAGAGTAATTCTGAGTTTTATTTTATGTCAGTAAGTACTCAGCTGTTCAAACTGTTTAAGAAATTCACTACTTTGAAAGAATCAGGCACAGATAATCAACTGGTTAATTTGTAATTTAAAAGTAATAAAGGATTCCTCTCTGTTAAGATTGTAGAGATAAAATTTTATATCTAGTCTAAAGGCAGTTGATCAAGCCTAGTATAAAGAGACCAGCAAGAATCCGGGATCCAATATTTAGGGGTCAGTGGAAAGAAATCAGTTCCCATGTAAAGTGGCTCCTTCCTCACCTTCTTTTCCTCCTTTTCTTTTTCCTTCCTCCTCTCTTCCTGCTTCTTTTTTTTTAATTTTAATATATATTTTTTGTAATATATATTCTTATTGATTATGTTCATAACAAATCAATAAGAAAAAGGCCTATAACATATTGGAAAGTTATATAAAAGACATGAACAGGCAGTGAAGTTCCTTCCTGGTTTCCCTTTAGGAAGAAAGGACTATTGCTACACTATTACCCTAAATGGGGATGGGGAAATATGTGCTATAAATCTACAAGGAATCCTTTGCCAATTGTTATAGGTACTGTATCTGCATCACACAAAAGAATAACTCTTCTCTTTTTTTAAAGCTTTATTTATTTGTTAGAGAGAGAGGGAGAGAGGGGCAGAAGGAGAAAGAGAGAGAATCTCAAGTAGACTCCACACTGAGTGTGGAGCCCTACTTGGGGTTTGATCCCAGGACCCCGAGATCATGACCTGAGCTGAAATCAAGAGTCAGACACTCAAACGATTGAGCCAACAAGTTGTCCCCAAAAGAGTGACTCTTAAGGCAATTATGTGGTATTTTTTCATGCGTAGGTCAACTTGAGAAATACTCAAACCTGAAACGTAACTCCACATTATGCTGCTCAGAAAGATACAGCACAACTCCAATAGAATTTTCAAGGTGACAAGAACATGATGCAAGAATCCCTCCACCCCTTCAAAAAAGGGCACATCTGAGGGGTGGAAAATCAGCTGTGACCATGAAATATATATGCATATAGTTTGGGTTATAATTTTTAATATTGGATAACCAGTTTACCAAAAAGAAGTACATATGAATTATCATCACACTGAACTACATAATGTTGCTCATAATTAAAGAAATCAACATTAAGATAACAAGAACTTGATTCACACTTATTTTCTTATAGACTAAAGTACCCGATGATGTACAGTATGTAAATATATTGAATGGAGAAGTCATAGTTCTCATTAAAAGGTGGTGAATTGAAATTATTTTAACCTCTTTCAATGGCAGCTTGTCATATCTATAAAAATATAAATGTATATTACTTTGACCTAGTAATTTTGCTTCTAGGAATTCATCATGCATATCTTGTACATGTATGCAAGGACATTTCTACAAAGATATTTTCTGCAGCCCTGTTTATTATAGCATAACTGGAAACTACCTTAATGTCTTTTATTTACTTATGCTATACCTATCCCATGGAATATTATAAAACCACTACCTTAAAAAATCTCAAATATATTTCCAACTAGAAACATCATTTCCCATCATAGTATTAAAATTTATGTGAAATTATGTTAAAATGAAAAATATATAGGTTATATGGACAGTTCTGGAATGATGCAGAGTAACTTAAGAGTGTCCTCCTGGGAAGGAAAATGATTACTAGAGAAGTACTTTTCACTGTATTAACTATACTGTTTGAATATTTATCCTGTTTTATTTTTCTTCAGTAAATCAAAAATCTAGTAAAAAGAGCAAATGGCATTTTACAAATACTAATGTTGGCCATCACATTGAAATGTCTGTATTTGTGAAGTTATTTTAAAATTGCATCAAAATTAATACTGTTTATGCAAGGAAGATTTGACATCAATATTTACCACCTCATCACTGATATCTTTTTACTCTATTAGTAGAATTGTTGATCATCACAATAGATGCAGAAAAGGAATTCAATAATATTCAATATTTTACCCACATACACTTGCCTATGTGTATCTGTGTATTGTGTATTAAGAATAGCAGAGAACTTCGTTGAACCTGCTTGTGAATATCTAGGGGCGCCTGGGTGGCTCAGTGGGTTAAAACCCCTGCCTTCGGCTCAGGTCATGATCCCAGGGTCCTGGGATCGAGCCCTGCATCGGGCTCTCTGCTAGGCGGGGAGCCTCCTTCCTCCTCTCTCTGTCTCTGCCTGCCTCTCTGTCTACTTGTCTGTCAAATAAATAAATAAAATCTTTGAAAAAAAAAGAATAGCAGAGAACTTCGTTGAACCTGCTTGTGAATATCTACTAAAATTTAATGTAAACCAATATACTTAATTTTTAACTTTATTTTTTATTTTAACTTTATTTTATTTTAACTTTATTGTATAAATTATACAGTTATTGGTATTAAGTACATTCACATTGTTGTGCAACCATCATACTATCCATTTCCAGAACATTTATATCTTCTCAAGCTAAAACTCTATACCCATTAAGCAACAAAATTCAATTTACCTCTCATCCCAGTCCCTGGCAACCACTATTCTATTTTTTTTTTATCTCTATTATTTTAACTTTAGGTATCTAATTTAAGTGGAATTACATAATATTTGTCTTTTAGATGTGGGGAACAAAGGCAGAGGAAAAAATATTAAATTTCTTTACTACCTACAGTCCACTGACAAGTCCTTGAAACAGAAAGAATAACATTCCTCTAGGGACTCAACTGACTCAATGTTGACACTTTGCTAAGGGCAAAAGGCAATCTTAGCGCAACCCCTAGGACCCTGTAAGTCCACTTTTTATTTTATTTTATTTTAAACATATAATGTATTATTTGCTTCAGAGGTATGGGTCTGTGAATCATCAGTCTTACACAATTCACTCACCATAGCACATACCCTCCCCAATGTCCATAACCCAGCCCCCCATACCTCCCCATCCACCTCCTAGCAACCCTGAGTTTGTTTCCTGAGATTAAGAGTCTCTTATGGTTTGTTTTCCTCTCTGGTGCCATCTTGTTTCATTTTTCTTCCTCCTTTCCTCCTCCAACCCGCCCTGCCCTGCCTCTCAAATTCCTCATATCAGAGAGATCATATGATAATTGTCTTTCTCTGATTGACTTATTCCACTTAGCATAATACCCTCTAGTTCCATCCTTGTCATTACAAATGGCAAGAAGATGTGGTATATATATATGTAATGGGATACTATACAGCCATTAATTTTTAACTTTAGAAGCATTTTAAAAAGTCATGCCTGCTATCAATGCTAGTGCTCAAACTGTAATCAGTTTTGGAGGTCCTGGACAATGTAGTTTTCTCTTCTTACTTCATGAATTACTGCATTACTTGAATGTCATTTTCCAAGTGTCCAAGTATGTGGTATTTTTATCCTTTTTTGTTGTAGCTCTGTTGATTTCCATCTTTTAACTTCATGGGACTGTGATGAGAAGAGAGTCTTGGAATATCAATTATTAGGAATTTATTTTTATGGCTTACTACATAATCAATTTCTTCATGCTTAAATAGCCCCTTTATAATTTTTCAGTGAGAGACTGATGAAAATTTCTGTGTTCTTGATTTCTAAAAATGTCTTTAATTCAGTTTAACTCTAGATGAGTGATAGTCTGTCTGGGTATATATATATATATATATACCCAGGGTGTGTGTGTGTGTGTGTGTGTGTGTGTGTGTATGTACATATATATATATATATATATATATAATGAAATACAAGGTAATTTTCCCAGAGCTATCTAAATATATTAATTATCTGATTTCTGTCAATAAGAAATCAGCCATCAATCTGATTGGTGAAGTTTTCTTATAGAAAATTTAGTCTTTTTCTGGAAAATTTAAAAAATTTTCTTTGTTGCAAAGAGTAACAAATTTCATTGTGATGTATAGAGATTTGGATTACCCATGTGGCAGATTTTCTTTTTTTAACCCTGAAGAGTGATACCAATAGTTCTGGGGAAATCTCAGCTCTTTGATCTTTAGATATTACATCTTTGTGGTCTTTTCTGTTTTGTTGTTGTTGTTGTTGTTGTTTGTTTTATCTTTCTGGAGTTAGGCAGGTATATATGGTCTTTAAACTGTTTCTCATGTCTCTTGATTACCCTCCTTCTCCCCTACCCCATTAGTTTCTGAAAGATTCCATTAGTCTTGTTTTTACAACTGACTGATTTGGTTTTAATTTTCTTAAGCTAAGATTTAGCCTATAGGTTTTAAAATTTCCCTAATGACTCTATTTCTTAAATTCTAAAATTTCTAATTTGTTTTTCCTCGTCTGTTGTTTCATCATCACATATTATTCTTTCTTAAAATCTTTTTTCTTTTTAACTCTTTGAGATATTTAAATCTTCTTCTCTTAATATCTTTACATTACTTGATTAGCTTGATTTCCTGGGTTCAAATTCTCTCCTGCTGGAGGCAGTAAACCCTCTTACATATTTGTTTGTGTGTTTGCTTTTACTCCACCTGTGCATAATGTATGCTCTATGAGGGCATGATTTGTAACTATTTGTTTTTCACTGTTGGTTCTCTAGCACTGGCAGAGCTCCTTGCATATAGAAGATGCTCAATAAATTGTTGCATCAGCAATTCATGTACTTTTGTTCTTTGTGAATCTTGTTTGTAAATTTACCCTGTATGGGTTTTTGATGGTCTATATAATTGCTTTATATTTGTTTCTGACCTGGGCTTATAAGGTGCGGGTCTTGAACATGGTAGCTGTATGGCTTAAAATTCTTGGCCTGTGCAGTGGCCAATATCCATGCCACACACCTCTAACTTTGCATCTATGCTGGGCTCTAGTCTGGTAGTTTATTTCTAACCCCTTTCATCAGAAGAAGGCACAGATTTGGCTTCCAGGTTTATGGAGGTCTAGCCCATGACCTCTTAGCCTGTATTTGGCTCTACGTTCATGGGCTACATTCAATTCAATTGCTTTTCCTTCTTCTAAGTTATCTTTTTCTGCTTCATGAATATATACCTGTTCAATTCATAATTTTTCTCCATATTTTAAATAAAAATAAGCCATGGTCTATCATTTCTTTATTTGGGGAATAGAAGAGATAATTTTCTTATATTTTACTCTCTGCAGCTACAAAAAAATAAATATATGTATGTTTTTGCCTGTAAAGCCCAGAATTATTTATTAATACCTTTATTTCAGCCCAAAAGGGGAACAAATACTGTTGTAGGTGTCCAGTGGAGTTAGAGCACATAAAAATGTACTATCTGCATGAAGCAGAGCTAATCTGCATATATTCCAGTATTTGTGTATATCTGTGTAGTAAATAGGAGCAAAAACCATGACCTTAAATACAGTTCATGAAAATGAAGCAATAGAAGCCTGAACCATGAACACCATTATGTGAGAGGGCTTAGAAATCTTTGCTCATAGACTATGGTCCTCAGTGGGAAGAAGTCACCTGCATGTGGATCTGCTTAAGTTGTAGCACAATTTGGTGGGAAACAGCACAATGTGCACATATTACTAGATAAACCTAGCCAACTTACAAAACAAAGACATTCTGTTTCCTGTAATGGAATAATAGCAGCTCCTCTTACAGAACAGTGATTTAACAAGATTTATACCACAAATTATACTACTGCATCAAATCCTTAAACTTCAGAAAGTCAAGTAAGGCATTTATGATGGTCTGCTTTCACTTTCACCTTCTTAAACCCATGTTCTCCCTGGCCCAGTTGTATGTTTAGGGAGAGAATTAAAAATAGGTCAAAAGAGGAGGTACACAATCCCTTTCAACATGATTCATGCATCTATAGGTATTCATAAAAAATGCCAAATGAGGTATATGGAGGAGAGTGGGCTTTCCTACAGCATGAATGCCCTAGACTTCAATCACAGTATTATTTTTTTCAGTCCTCATATGACTTTCTTTGTACCATTTATCAGTGTTTACTTTCATGTCTCTTTTCAAACATCTACTTGGAATCTATCATTGTCTTAAGTTTACCAAACTTCAACTAGTTTCCAAATAAACATTTCTGAAATACTAATTTTTTTTCTGGAACACTTTTGAGAACATTTAGAAAAAAAGAAGATACTTTCTAGTCTAGGCTCTCTCATAAACATATATTATTCATAAAATGCTCTCACCACATTTAGCTATTTTCTTCAGTGATTTCCCATATGATTACTACATTAATACACATGAATTTAAGTCATATGATATGTGTCTATTTTGTCCTTCTTTCATACATGTAGATAATGATTTTGGGGCTGTGCCTTATACTATTAGAGCATCTGAATGAATAGTAAAAAATAATTTATCTGTATATTCAGCTCTATAGTGCTTACACTTTATATGCTTATGTTTAGTTGACTTGTTTTTGCATTTTACCTGTAGATTTGATATTCTTTAACTGCATAGTTAACATAAGTTACCAAAGAGCCCTGTTATCTTTCTCCATATATTCTTTTGTTACAGTAAAGTAACTTATTATACAAGTAATTTAGACAGTGCAGAATTATGAAAAATAATAAAATTATAGCTTTACTCTTCTATTCCTACTTGTCTGAGGTAACCAATTCTAAGAATTTGGTAATATACTCTGAAAATATTTAAATAGTACTTTTTCCATTCCTGTTACAGTTCTTAAAATTTGCCCCTATTTGGTTTTATTGCATGTTAGTTTTCTTATATGATTTTACTACTTCTTCATGGTCTACTTTGGCAACTTAATCTAGTTTCAACTTTTATATCTTTCCAGTTGATATAAAAGTTTCTGGTATATTTTGCCAGATGTGGCATCTACCATTACCTAGTCAAAAATGATAGTACCATTGATTTTACTTTTTATGTGTAGCGTTAGCTAAAATACTAGATGATGAACTATAGTGACTTCTACCGTGAATGCTCTAGTATAATTACTAGAGGCACTTGGTTATAATACTTGCCACAAACAGGTAAATTATACTTTGATCCTTTCCCCCCCATATAACATTTTAGCCTAAATGATCTTACCACAGTTCCAGTTGCACCAGAAGGGTCTATTAAATTACTGTACTTTCCTCTTAGAGAAATCAATACCTATTACCTATAGGTTACACTTAAAAATATGGGACTGTTTGAATTACTATGAATGGGTCTTGATATCTTGTAAATGTATTTTTAAAAATTAGTATTATAAGGAATCACTCTACGTTGGGCTTATAAATAGGAGAAACTTATAGCTGAGAACCTGAATGAACAAAAGGAGAGTCAGCATTTCAACTTTTACATGTTTAACAAAGGATTATGGAATTGTCCCACAAGCATAAGCTAAATCATGAAAATTTACATTTTCCTTCTGTAGGACAGTTCCTTCTAACATTATCCTCTGAACAACAGCTCGTTTTCTTGTGCCAGTATTCTATTCTGTGAACTGCAGCTTGGCAGCAGCCAGGTCTCAAATTTCAACCACATGTATTTCAAAAAATCAAAAGATCCTTATTTGGCACTTTAGTCACATATCTTTAAAAGCAGTGTTTGTGCGTCAGATTTAAAAATAATTGAAACCAGGGGGTTCAGAAAACCAAACTTTACTTCCAAGATGTTTCAACTTCAACTGATTCCAAAAACATTGAAAGCAACAGAATGGAAACGAGAATAGAAACTTCATGCAGATTGCAGTATATTAACTGACAGAGCCAGCAGGAATGGGCTCAAAATGTGCACCCTACCCCCAACCCAAGATGGGGATCCTTGTAATGCCTTGACCCTGTTTGCATGATGGCCTGCCTGAAAACAGTCCTATGGGTTCTGCAAGTCTATGGGTAAGTATGTGGGCCCATGAGATCATTTTCTCTGAGACTGAATGAACTCATACCCAAAGATGGGAACATATGTAGTTGTTTTGGGTTGGTTATCCAATATTAAAAATCACATTAAGAAGGATATGCATATATATTTCATGGTCAAAATTGACTTTCCATTCCTCAGATTTGCCTTTTTTTTTTTTTTTTTTTTTGCAGAGATTCCTGCTTCATGTTCTTGTCACAACTTTGAAAAATCCTTTAAGGCTGTAGGCATGTCCTTGTAAGCAGCATGGTTTGGAGTTCTGTTTCAGTTTTGTGTATTTGTCGAATTGACCTAATCATGTGAAAACAGCACTATATAATTGCCTTAAGATAGGTTCTTTTGAATTTGTTGGTTTTAAGCTGAAAAGAGCCCAGATGACTTGAAAGAGAAAGGAGGACTTGCTGTAAAATGCAGATAAAGGACATATAGAAGTTAGCAAAGGATTCTTTGTAGATTTATAGCACATGCTTCCCCATTTTGTGCAGTAGGGTAGCAGTAATCTCTCCAGTCTAAAAGAGCAATTACTCTTCTCTCCCTGAGAGAAGCTGAGAAGGAACTTCACTCTGACTGTAGAGGAAATAAGATAATAGAGATGTATAAAAACAGTAAATCGAGAGAAATTACTCGAGTTTTATGTAAATGTGTTTAACTCTAATGTTACTCATATAAACCTTCTTGTGCATAATTGAGTGGCATAAAATGAGTTAATCAGACAACCTTTTATTTTAGACCACACTGCTAATTTAATAATAGTTTTATATTAGAAACTGACTCCATGCTTACACGTTTGATGAATCCTAGCCACAAATTATTAGCTGCTGACTTGCATAATTTACTTAATTTCTTTGTGACATTAAAATGGAAATTATAATTTGTAAAATGGAAATTATAATAATAGTGCCCCCCTCAAATGGTTCTTATGGAATTTCAATTGATTTAAAATTTTTTTAAAGATTTTATTTATTTATTTGACAGAGAGAGAGAGAGACAGTAAGAGAGGGAATACAAGCAGGGAGATTGGGAGAGGGAGAAGCAGGCTTCCCGCTGAGCCTGGAGCCTGTTGCGGGGCTCGATCCTAGGACCCTGGGATCATGATCTGAGCTGAAGGCAGATGCTTAACAATTGGGCCAGCCAGGTGCCCCCAACTGAGTTAATTCTTGTGAGAAGTTTAATCAAGAGTTAATATTTGAAAAAATGCCTAGAAGAGTACCCCTTGTGAAGAAAATGTCAAATGCGGGTTTGCTGAATACATAAGCACTGCATTAAACAAATTTAAATGGGTTTCTTTATTTCAGGACATATTTAGCAAACATACACTGTTGTTTTCTAAGAGAGAATATGGTAGAGTTTTTCAAAATTATTTACTAAGGGAAAATTTCTTTGATGAGTATCTTGGAAAACACTGAAGTTTACCAATAATTATTTAATTTTTTCTTAATAAATGGTTCATTTTATTCCCACTGCCTAGATTCCTATTAGGGAGTTATATGTACTTTGGCAAGCCCTATTTAATTTGCATAGTGCTGAAAATAATCTTTAATTTTTTTGAAAAATTTTATTTTGGGGGGGCAATTTGATTTTCAATTGAGATACATCAGAATTGAGTAGAAAATGTAGAGTTCCACACCACAGAGGTGCATTTGTTATGACTGAAGACTCTACAAGGACACATCATTATTATCCAATGTCCATAGTTTATATAAGGGTTCACTCTTGCTTTTGTATATTCTGTGAATTTCTGACAATGTATAATGACATATAACCACCCTGATAACGTCATGTAGAATAGTTTCACTGCCCTAAAAATCTGTGATCTGCCTATTTATCTCTCCATCCCTACTATGTCTTGCGACCATTGAACTTTTTACTGTTTCCATAGTTGTCACCCTTCTAGGATGTCACATGGTTGGAATTATACAGTATGCAGCTTTCTCAAATTTGCTTCTTTCACGTATGCAACATACTATATGTTTATTTTAATTTTTTATTTTTTATTAGCATATAATGTATTATTTGCCCCAGGGGTACAGGTCTCTGAGTTGTCAGGCTTACACACTTCACAGCACTCGCCATAGCACAGACCCTCCCAAATGTCCATAACCCAGCCACCCTCTCCCTACTCCCCTCTCCCCAGCAACCCTGTTTGTTTTCTGAGATTAAGAGTCTCTTATGGTTTGTCTCCCTCCCGATTTCATCTTATTTCATTTTTTCCTTCCCTACACCCCCAAGCCCTCCACATTGTCTCTCAAATTCCTCATATCAGGGAGATCATATGATAATTGTCTTTCTCTGTTGGCTTATTTCTCTCAGCATAATACCCTCTAGTTCCATCCATGTCATTGCAAATGGCAAGATTTCATTTCTTTTGATGGCTGCATAGTATTCCATTGTGTATGTGTGTGTGTGAATGTATATATATATATATATATATATATATATATATATACCACATCTTCTTTATCCATTCATCTGTTGATGGACATCTAGGTTCTTTCAATAGTTTGGCTATTGTGGACATTGCTGCTATAAACATTCGGGTGCATATGCCTCTTTGGCTCACTGAATTTGTATCTTTAGGGTAAATACCCAGTAGTGTGATTGCTGGGTTGTAGGGTAGCTCTATTTTCAACTTTCTGAGGAACCTCCATGCTGTTTTCCAGAGTGGCTTCACCAGCTTGCATTCAGACCAACAGTGTAGGAGGGTTCCCTTTTCTCTGCATCCTTGCCAGCATCTGTCATTTCCTGACTTGTTAATTTTAGCCATTCTGTCCGGTGTGAGGTGGTATCTCACTGTGGTTTTGATTTGTATTTTCCTGATGCTGAGTGATGTGGAGCACTTTTTCATGTGTCTGTTGGCCATCTGGATGTCTTTTTTGCAGAAATGTCTGTTCATGTCCTCTGCCCATTTCTTGATTGGATTATTTGTTCTTTGGGTGTTGAGTTTGATAAGTTCTTTATAGATTTAGGATACTAGCCTCTTATCTGATATGTCCTTTGTAAATATCTTCTCCCATTCTGTCAGTTGTCTTTTGGTTTTGTTAACTGTTTCCTTTGCTATGCAAAAGCTATGATCTTGATGAAATCCCAAGAGTTCATTTTTGCCCTTGCTTCCCTTGCCTTTGGTGATGTTTCTAGGAAGAATTGCTGTGGCTGAGGTTGAAGAGGTTCCTGCCTGTGTTCTCCTCAAGGATTTTGATGGATTCTTGTCTCACATTGAGGTCTTTCATCCATTTGGAGTCTATTTTTTTTTTATTTTAATTTTTTAAATTATTTTTATAAACATATAATGTATTTTTATCCCCAGGGGTACAGGTCTGCGAATCCCAGGTTTACACACTTCACAGCACTCACCATAGTACATACCCTCCCCAATGTCCATAGCCCCACCCCCCTCTCCCAATCCTCCTCCCCCCCAGCAACCCTCAGTCTGTTTTGTGAGATTAAGAGTCACTTATGGTTTGTCTCCCTCCCAATCCCATCTTGTTTCATTTATTTTTTTCCTACCCCCCAAACCCCCAACGTTGCATCTCCACTTCCTCATATCAGGGAGATCATATGATAGTTGTCTTTCTCCGACTGACTTATTTCACTAAGCATAATACTCACTAGTTCCATCCACGTCATCACAAATGGCAAGATTTCATTTCTTTTGATGGCTGCATAGTATTCCATTGTGTGTGTGTGTGTGTGTGTGTGTGTGTGTATATATACCACATCTTCTTTATCCATTCATCTGTTGATGGACATCTAGGTTCTTTCAATAGTTTGGCTATTGTAGACATTGCTGCTATAAACATTCGGGTGCACGTGCCCCTTCGGATCACTACGTTTGTATCTTTAGGGTAAATACCCAGTAGTGCAATTGCTGGGTCATAGGGTAGCTCTATTTTCAACTTTTTGAGGAACCTCCATGTTTTTTCCAGAGTGGTTGCACCAGCTTGCATTCCCACCAACAATGTAGGAGGGTTCCCCTTTCTCTGCATCCTCGCCAGCAGGAAATCTGTCATTTCCTGACTTGTTAATTTTAGCCATTCTGACTGGTGTAAGGTGGTATCTCATTTTGGTTTTGATTTGTATTTCTCTGATGCCGAGTGATGTGGAGCACTTTTTCATGTGTCTGTTGGCCATCTGGATGTGCTCTTTGCAGAAATGTCTGTTCATGTCCTCTGCCCATTTCTTGATTGGATTATTTGTTCTTTGGGTGTTGAGTTTGATAAGCTCTTTATAGATTTTGGACACTAGTCCTTTATCTAATATGTTGTTTGCAAATATCTTCTCCCATTCTGTCAGTTGTCTTTTGGTTTTGTTAACTGTTTCCTTTGCTGTGCAGAAGCTTTTGATCTTGATGAAATCCCAATAGTTCATTTTTGCCCTTGCTTCCCTTGCCTTTGGTGATGTTCCCAGGAAGAAGTTACTGTGGCTGAGGTCAAAGGGTTGCTGCCTGTGTTCTCCTCAAGGATTTTGATGGATTTCTTTCTCACATTGAGGTCCTTCATCCATTTTGAGTCTATTTTAGTGTGTGGTGTAAGGAAATGGTCCAATTTCATTTTTCTGCATGTGGCTGTCCAATTTTCCCAACACCATTTGTTAAGAGACTGTCTTTTTTTTTTCATTGGACATTCTTTACTGCTTCATCAAAGATTAGTGGACCATATAGTTGGGGTCTATTTCTGGGCTCTCTATTCTGTTCCATTGATCTATGTGTCTGTTTTTGTGCCAGTACCATACTGTCTTGATGATGACAGCTTTGTAATAGAGCTTGAAGTCCGGAATCATGATGCCACCAACTTTGGCTTTCTTTTTCAATATTCCTTTGGCTATTCGAGGTCTTTTCTGGTTCCATATAAATTTTAGGATT